>MCGE01000049.1:0-209019 GCA_002105175.1 Absidia repens | reverse complement strand
GACTCCACAAAACTTTGTTCCATTTCTTGTGTCCAGTTGAAATAGGCATCTTTCTTCAGCAACAAGGTAAGAGGGGCAGTAACGTCGGCAAAAAGATGAATGTGTCTTCTGTAGAAACCAATGATACCGAGGTAGACACGGACATCACGAGCACAAAGAGGTCTAGGGAAATTTGAGATTGCTTGTATCCTAGCCAGGTCAGGTCGATATCCATCCACATCCGCTATGAATCCCACAAAAGTAACCGATTGATTGAAGAAGGAGCATTTGTTGGCGTTGAGTACCATGTGTAATAATTTGAGTATGGTAAAGTCAATCAAGTAAGTGATATAAAAGATATTGTTTTTATTAAATAAAATGACAGTGGGTTCTTATAGTAAAAGTATGGGAAGCGGATGTTGGAATAATAAATTTGTATGATGATAGATGATTGTAGATGATAATGGATTATTGGTAGAGTTCGAGATGAGGAATAAAATAGTATATTATCGAATAGATGGATGATTAATCTTTGATGTTGATTGTAGACCAAGTGAAACATAGCCAGTGTGAGGTTATGCCTGAGAGTGACAAGGTACAATTGTTGGGTAATAATGGATAACCGCGTATCTGATATGTGTGGATGATGACAAATGACAAATACGACAGAGGGAAGGTGTTCGTCTGGTATACATAAAATTCATTGTCTTGTTCCAGCTTTAACAGATGATCTTCGCTTTCGATAGAGGGTAGAGCACATGGTTAGCTACAAAAAATATATAAAATAAGCGCATATAAAAAAGGTAAAGAATAATTTTCGTTCTATATTATCTGTACACAACATTCTCCCATCGACTTCCACACGATTTGTACGATTGACGGGTGATGGGGACCGAAACGAGTAAATGTCATCTTCACTATCACATTCCAAGCTTTGTTGGGTAGTTGTATATATGATGAGGATGTAGTTGGCGCTATATAGGTCATATAAATATACTGTAAAAGCAGTTTAGGGATGATTTTAATGGCACTAACAAGACATACAATTTAATTTTTTATACTGTATCCCTGTACCCCTTTAAAACAAAGACAATCGATACTGACGGTGTATCCAATTTCCTGTCTCAATACAACTGTGAACTCAAAGCATACCGGAGAAAAAAGAAAATAGATATACTGTACATATTGAAGAGTATACAGTATACAGGTCTGCATAAGATGGACAAAACAGGACACCGTATACAGTATATAAAAGAAGACATGACAAAAGAAACGCACTGCAGTATACAGGATATGTAAGAAGACAAGAGAGTATACGGTATAAAAAGATACAAAAGAAAGTCAATACAGTATATAGTATATTGTAAAAAAGAAGCCAAGACGTACAATAGATTTATTGGTTGGCAAAAAGAGGAGACATAATTTTATTGATTGGTAGACAAGGTATTTTTCTTCTATCGCTAACGCCCCTCTATACCTATATTGATCTAATCTAAAGTACAGTTCTAATCTAACAAGTTCTTTTAGCGTTACCCAGGTGCCACCACGAGGAGGTAAAACTTGATCGGCACCCACCACTCCAGAAGGGCAAGCTCTCTCCCTAACGGAGCCAGGAAGAACAAAAATACATCTTCCTGTAGCCAAAAGGTGAAAACCAGTCGAATGCCCTGCAAGCGCCCTGTATCTGTGCTTTAATTCGTTTTTTTTTTTTCGTTCTTCGTGTTTCGTGTGTCGTTTTTCATTTTTCGTCCTTCGTCGTTTTCCTTCGTCCGTCGTACCTATGCACAAACACAGAGCAACTAGCAAAGCACGAATACTAATGATTCTTCGTTTTTTGTTTTTGAAAAAAAAGGCAGTTAGTGCAATGTGTGTGTTGATTTACCTGACTTAGTCTTGAGAAAATGTGAGGAAGGAAAAGAAAAACGAAAATCGTGGGGGGATTTTTTTTTTAAAAAAAAAGGAAAATTCGAGCGGGAACCAATAGAAATCCATCTCAACATTCCAAAGGAAAAAGTGTGTGTTCCACAAACTTTATTCAAACAAGACCTTTAAAAAGCTATACAAAACCATGGTTGAATTGTATTGAAAATGGGTTAACAGTATCGTAACCAGCTTTTCAATAGTTTTCAGATGAGACCAAACTCGCCTCATACAATGTGTTTTATTTTTTGTAGAGAAGATATTTTACAAACTACTCTAAGGATACTGAGTCAGCGCGGGATTTCAATTATTCCTTTTTTTTTTGTAATGTGTCGTTTATTGAACAACGACTTGGACTCACGTCAAAAAGAGCAATGGCCAATAAATTAAAATATATAAAAAGAAAAAGGAGGTGCTGCTAAAGAGCGAAAAGATAGAGTGTGGTAGTAGGATACTGGGGTTGGGAGGTAAAAAGTGGAGGGAGCAGTGAGAGAGGGAAGAAGACAAGAGACAGGCGAGAGGAAAAGTTGTGTGTGAGGAGGAACGGGGATAGGGACTCATTTTTTTTTACTTAATTTTTCTTTTTAGACTTACCATCAAAGAGTTGGATGAAGGGGACAGGGCAAAAAAGACATGGCCTCGGAGAAACCTGTATTTAGGTTTGTGGAGCCAATGGGAGGACGGGACCTGGTATAATAGCCAATGTCGGGCATCCAAACACATCGTTGGGGACCAAGATATTTTGATGGAGTCTATGGATATAAATGAGAGTAAGTGAGCAATGAGTATAAAAGGGGAGTGGAAAGGGAGTCGGGTGTGGTGTTTATTAGGTGCTGGAAGTAAAAAGTGAAAATAAAAAAAATAATAAATGTGGGCTGTCGTATCATGAATAAAAATGTTCTGCCTGAATAATAAGCAGAGCGGCATTTGAATAAATTCAGGTACCAGTTGATCATTTATCCATTTCAAAAACCAAACCAATGATCTCTATATAAGATATGAACATACACTTATCATGATTATTTTTATTTGTAATCATTATGATATGATTTATAATCCTTATAAGAAAACCAATGAAAAAGTTTTCTTACTAGTTCCAATTGTATTAACACCAATCATGATCAAATAACCAACATCATAGATTACCCAGTCTCAAACGTTATTTTATTTTTATTTTGTATAAATAGTCTCTAGTATTTTATTTTTATTTTTATAATCAACATCAATCAAAAAAATGCGTTGAGCGTCAAAATGATTCAATGTCCGCCGCCGGTCGCCCAACTAAGGACGTCTTCTACACCAAACAAAGCGGCGAGGTCCAGTCCCCCGACATCCTCCTCCCTTGGAAGAGGCGGACCTCCACCGTTTACCCAAGGGTCCTGGGCTTCCAAGTGAGTCCAGATGATTCTTCGAATGCTTCCGTTCTGTCCGACCATTTGTGTTCGGAAAAACTGCAATAATTTTCGCCTATACACTCGAACACTTTCCTGATGCTTAATGGTTTCGTGGGCCAGACGGATTAGGTTGGGTATTAGTTCACCATCTAGTAACATCAGTCTTTGATAATGGGTTTGTCTTTCCAGGAAGTGTAAGTCGAAGTACTCGGTTTTGGCTTTGTTGACAGTTGATTGATAGTGTTCCAACTTTTCTTGTTCTGTAATGCTCCAAGTAGAAATTGTGTGGTAATTGTTAAGATTGATATTGGGAATTGTAATGGGAACCTTCGGTATTTATAATATTTTTTTTTTTTTTTAATAAAAGTTACTTCCTAATCGTTGATCAATTTGGTTCCAAAATATATTAGGCAGCATATATGATTTGAGTCGGTTCCCGTGCACTCTTCGCAACTTGGTTGACTCGTCATGATAAGGCTTAATTATATAGGTTCCTTTTCCGAGTGTTTGGTGAATGATACTGTATAAATTCCTTCCCAGTTGTCAGAGATTTTTCCCGTCCAAGAATTCGATTTTATACCTGTGAAAAGTGTCACTAAATCACCAAGCATGAATGGAGACTTCCATTGTCGTGATTCATTGTTGATCTTTTTGTCTATCGCCTTTTTTTAAATAAAGATACAGTAACAAAGAATCTCACTTATTTTATTACGTCTTTATTTTTCTATTATTACAAACCCTACATTCAACATGGGCGCTCCCACATTTGATACATAAAAATCTATTTTGTACCTTAACGGTATTTCAATTTCACAACACTGGTAGCTAGTATTTAATTTTATTTATTAGTACTGAAATTAGACTTTGTAGAATCTAATTACTGGACTATGATTTTTTTTTCTTAGTTTTACTTTTTTTTTTTTACCCACTGGGGTTTTCCGACTTCTTCCTCATTATTATATTTTTATAATAAAGTTACTTTATTTAAGTCTCGTATTTCATCACATCGGGTGCCTATATTGAGGTGAGAAAGCCATCGTGACTGTAAAGAGATTTATTGAGCTTGAGGGTCGATAAGGTCAAGGCCACCTAGTTCAACTGGGAGACAAAGTTGTTTCCAGGGTAGTCGCAATAGGATGTGCTTGCCAATGTTTATGAGACAGGGGTAAAGGACCATTTTGGGAGAGGAGTTAAACGCAATGTATGCCAGATCTTTGAGGTGAAGAGGGAGTTGCAGACAGTGACTCTACCCTTGTAGGTCAAATGGCAGAAAGAGAGATGATAGTGTGTTTGATTAATTTTGGTGATGAGTGAGCGAGCAAAGACCTCTCTGTGACCTTTGGGGTATAGTAGAGGGAAACCGAGGTAGGTGAGGTAAGTTGGGGTATGTTTGTCGAACCATTGTGTAATAGAGGTTGCCATTCAGGGAGAGAGAAGGCATGAGTTTAGCATTGGATGCTTTACAATATGTGGTGAGAATAGATTGAGCGTGGTGGAGTTCAGAAGGATTTGTGAGGAATAAGCAGATATCGTCGGCATAAGCCAAAACTTTAATGTTGATAGTAGGATTGGCGGTGGAAGAAATTATGCCTTTGAGAGCGGGATTGGCCAAAATGGTGAGTAAAAGAGGCTCCAGTGGAAAATTGAAAAGGATAGGAGACAGGGGATCACCTTGACGCATCATTTTTCCTTTTTGAGCTCATCTGTAAAAAGTGACACCTTCCCTGTAACAATTAATAGCCAACAACTACATAGCAATAAACTACAATTTTTAACACTATGGGTGTGGCGTGTCAAAATGCATTCAATATTATTCAGATTATATCCAACTTCAAACACTTAGACTTCGGGCATCATGACCTTCATGTTGGGTGTTGAATATAGGGTCTGTAATAATAGAAAAATAAAGACGTAAGAAAATAAGTGAGATTCTTTGTTATCTTTATTTTAGACTGATGTTGATTATAAAAAATAAAAATAAAATACTAGAGACTATTTATACAAAATAAAAATAAAATACTAGAGACTATTTATACAAAATAAAAATAAAATACTAGAGACTATTTATACAAAATAAAAATAAAATGACGTTTAAGACCGGGTAATCTATGATACTGGTTATTTGATCATGATTGGTGTTAATACAATTGGAACTAGTAAGAAAACTTTTTCATTGGTTTTCTTATAAGGATTATAAATCATATCATAATGATTACAAATATAATGATTATAAATAAAAATAATCATGATACTGTAAGTGTATGTTCATATCTTGTGTAGAGATCATTGGTTTGGTTTTGAAATGGATAAATGATTAATTGGTACCTGAATTTATTCAAATGCCGCTCTGCTTATTATTCAGGCAGAACATTTTTATTCATGATACGACATTGGGATTTCCAAAGACTATTTGAGCGGAACGTTTGCTTCTTTTTTTTTAAATATTGCGCTCAACACACTTATCTTGCTACAGATGCTGAAGCGACCTTCATCTCTCTCATTGTATTAGCCATAGTATTCCCTCTTCATTTATGTAGTATAGCGTACAGTAGTATTTCGGCTACCATAGTTTCAGATCTATTGTTCCGTGGCAGCAAATCAAATCATTGAGTATTGAATCCCTCTCATTTTTGTTAACCCATTATATAACAGTCTGTAGAATAGAGCCCCCACCCACCCACTGTAGAATATACTTACTGTATTACGCATTATTTATTGAAAAATAAAAAACGTTTTATTGAATTACGACAGTCAACATTGTACTAAAGTAAAGGGAACGTGAAGAGGAATCAATAGTACTAAAAAAGGGCACTAATATTGATAAAAAGCGTAAAAAAATTCCAAAGAAGTAGTGATGTAAAAAAAGGGGACCTGTAAGAGGGATCCCTAAAAGTGATCTGTAAACTTCTACGGCAGTGCTTTTCATTGAAGCAAAGTCACACTACATTAAATCAAAGACATGTTTCAATGAAGCGAGGACGAATTTTATTGAAGAAAAAGTATGTTTTTGTTGAATAAAAGATACAAACTAAACTAATCAAGACATCCTCAAGATCCTAGATTCAAAATGGAAGGGATTCCCCATGCATCTTGTAATCCCTTTTTTGGAAACCCTTCTAAACTAGTCCTGACGTTGAGCAAAGTCCAACAAATATTCAAGGAGGCCATAACGATGAAGAGAAAAAAAAGAAAAAGGAAAGAAACGGCAAAACAATGAGAACCCACCGAAAATGAAAAATCATATTGTAATGAGGGGACAAGGACTTAGCGGAGATAGAATGTGAAGTGAGAAAGATGTGATGAAGATGATGTTTTATTCAGGGGAGAATAAAGTGAATACCGTATATAATAATGCGGAGTATATAACATCCCACCGTCTAAGAATGAATGAGGGGGGAGTGATTTGCATTAAAAAACCCAGTGGGAAAAAGCGTAATCACCCGAAACTAAACTAAATAAAATAAAAAAAAATAAAAATAAAATCTAAACTAAGTGAGGAATGGTTTCAGTCGTTTGATATGTACGTTGTTGTAAGCCTTTTTGGAGTTACAGTCGAGTATGTCTACAGTGGTAGGTGAATTGATCTTCGTGATGGTGTAAGGGCCGACCCAGTCAAGTAACAGTTTGCGATGGCGGTTTTGCTGTTTGTTTGTCATTTGTGTGTTGAATAATAGAACTTGATCATTCACAGAAAAATGATTGGATTGGGGATCGGGTCGATTGTTCTTGTGGCTGTCGTATATCACGTCGAAGGCTACGTTCAGGTTGTTGTTGAGTTCATTGATATATTCCGTCGTGTCCATGGAGTGGTTGTTGAGATAGGATGAGTGGGATGACAGTTTCGGTTTGACAATATTTCCTGAAATTAGCGGTAATCGTGCTTCGCGACCATGGACTAAAAAGAATGGGGTGCTGTTGGTGGAAGAGTGAGGTGTGGTGTTATAGACAAATCTGAAGGTGCGCAGATTTCTATCCCAGTGTTGATTTATTTGCTGCTGATTGGTGTAGGAGAGGGAGTGGGGATCTTTGATTTATCTGACATGACGATGGTAGTCTCACCCTGTAATGAGGGGACAAGGACTTAGCGGAGATAGAATGTGATAAAGATGATGTTTTATTCAGGGGAGAATAAAGCAGAGTATATAACAATATGATCGGGATTTTAAATTGGCCACCTCATCTCTCTCTAAGGATTTCGTCCAGCACCTTAGTGGAAAGTTTTCAAGGGATTAGGTTCAAGATAGACACTCATGCTTAACTTCAAAGTAGATTTACTATACCAAAAATAGGTCTATCTGAGCCGAAAATAGTATAGATCGACTCAGAATGAAACGCAGTTTATGATCCGCATAATTTAAAGTTGATTCGCCGACATTTTTTGAAAAACTTATATTGCTATTTATGCAATAGTTATCAATATTTTGGGCGATTTTTTTGTGTTCCCAGAGGTTATATGCATCCCGTTATTGGTTCCTGATAGTTATAGAACATTATGGCAACTTTAACTTAATTTAAAATATCAAAGTTTATGTAAAAATATATCATGAAATTGAAGTTGACATTTTTTACATTTTATTTTATAAAGCTTTCAATTTACATTTGATTTTAATATAACTGTTACACATAATGTGGTTTTTGTTTCTCTTTCGAATGGTGGTATTTACGAGCTTGTATCTTTATTTGCTGCAGAGTTCTTGCTGAAAATGTGTTTTACTTACCGAAAATGGTAAGTATGGAAAGCGGTAGGACAGCTTCATGCAAGTTATATTAGCTTATTACGGAGTAAGTTTTAGCGTGGTGCGGTAATTTATGGTGCATATAAGCGAAAAAAAATATATAAAGAGTGGTATTTTTTTGATTATTTTGATCAAAACATGCCTGCCGTACCTCCAACTGTCCAAGTCTCTCATGCCCTTGCCTCTCCCCATGTTGCCGCCGAATTCCTCTGCCAGAATAACTTGGTACACACCGCAGAAACTGGTGCAGGATTGTTTTATTCTAGCCATTGCGGTACAATCATGAAATTTAACAATCGTGATAAGTCCTATTACATTTGGCAGTGTCCCTACTTCTCCTGTAGTGCGTACAAGACTAAGGCCCTTAGTAGCACTGATGCAGCATATTTGTTTTAAGTCTCATATAGACGCTTTCATGACTTACCATTTTCGGAAAGTAGAACACATTTTCAGCAATTACTCTGCAGCAAATAAAGATACAAGCTCGTAAATACCACCATTCAAAAGAGAAACAAAAACCACATTATGTGTAACAGTTATATTAAAATCAAATGTAAATTGAAAGCTTTATAAAATAAAATGTAAAAAATGTCAACTTTAATTTCATAGTATATTTTTACGTAAACCTAGATATTTTAAATTACTTTAAAGTTGTCATAATGTTCTATAACTATCATGAACCAATAATAGGATGTATATAAGGTCGGGGAACACAAAAAAATTGCCCAAAATATTGATAACTATTGCATAAATAGCAATATAAGTTTTTCAAAAAAAGTCGGCGAATCAATTTAAAATTATGCAGATCATAAACTGCGTTTCATTCTGAGTCGATCTATACTATTTTCGGCTCAAATAGACTTATTTTTGGTATAGTAAATCTACTTTGAAGTTACGCATGAGTGTCTATCTTGACCTTCAACCATTTAGATTTTTTTTATTGGTACTGAAATTAGATTTTATAGAATCTAATTACTGGACTATGATTTTTTTATTCTCAGTTTTTACTTTTTTTTTTTTTTTTTTTTAAAGCAAAGGTTTTTTTACCACCGGGTTTTTCCTGTTCTTCCTCATTATTATTAAAATAATAAAGTCACTTTATTTAGTCTCGTATTTCATCACAATGCCAAATACAACAGCAGGAGCTCCCTTTTTTTGGATCTCCCTCTTCTTTTTTTTCGCTGGATGATTTCATCAAATCTCGAAGAGTTCACGCGATGACTTTAGTTTAGTGATGCAGAAGTGTAGTGATGTTTCAATGAAGAGAAAAGTGCATTCATCGTTAAAAAATAGGTTTTTTGTAAAAAATAAAATAAAATAAAAATAAAAAGTACGATGAGAATGTTGTTAACCTTTATTTGATATAAATCAAGCATCTTTTTATAATGATGTGATTATGGTATGAAACAGTATAACTACTACTACGGTTTGATATAATAAATGGGTTTCTTTTTTAAAGACATGAAAAAGTGAAATCAGATCATGACACCCATACATGATCTGAGTCCTTGCATTGTAGCGCTGAATTTCAATCTATTTTTATTTCACTTGCATTGTGCCTGATTCACATCAATGTCACACTTTATTTTATTTTACTGCTACATTCATATGCCAAAATACAACATTCATGAACAAATAAGGAGGATGTAAAAAAATCGTAGGGATTCAGGATGGATTCAGGATGGAGAAGGTAGGAATGTGTGCGTGTTTTTTTTTTCAGCGGATGGTTTTAGTTTAGAGATGATGCGGTGTGAAGATGTTTAAATAAAGAAGGCGGGTTATTCTAGAGCAGGGTATTCTAGAGTGTGTAAAAGAGAGGTTGACAAGTCGACATTTTTGTCAATGATAGGATGTCATAGCCAAGTGGAAGCATAGGAACAGAGTATTCTAGAATGGAGAGTGCTCTTTTGCTTGTGTGCCCAAAATATCAATTTTGCATTTTTTTTTGTGTTTAAAGTAGCAATTTTGCATTTGTTTTTGCGTCCAAAGTAGCAATTTCCTGTTTTGTTTGTGTGTCCAAATTTCCTGCTTTGTTTCTGCGCCCAAAATAGCAATTTTGCATTTTGTTTTATGTCTAAAGTAGAAATTTCCTGCTTTGTTTCTGTGCCTAAAATAGCAATTTTGCATTTTGTTTTATGTCTAAAGTAGAAATTTCTTGCTTTGTTTCTGTGCCCAAAATAGCAAATTAGCTGTTCCGGAAAGCAGACATGTGGTGATGGAGTAGGATATTCTATTTCTGTGTTCCTTTTTCTCATTGTTTTTGGGTCGTTGTGGAGCTGGTGTTAGGAGTGTCGTATTTGTCATCCTCTATATTTATTAAATTATAAATCAATCTATCAAATATAGCAAATGTCACACTCAGATCGGGTGTCGTATTCCTGGTTCCTGCTTAGCAATATTTACATCAAAAGCATCTATGCCATCATCATTTGTATATCCGACTTATCTCTTCACTCTATTTTTCATCCCTGAATTCCCCACTTATTCTCACACTTGTCCTTCAACACATCAGATAGCACACAGCCTCTGTGGTGTTTATTAGGTGTTGGAAGTAAAAAGTGAAAATTAAAAAAATAATAAATGTGGGCGCTCCCACATTTGATACATAAAAATCTATTTTTATTTTGTACCTTAACGGTATTTCAATTTTACAACACTGGTAGCTAGTATTTAGTTTTTTTTTATTAGTACTGATATTAGACTTTGTAGAATCTAATTTCTGGATTATGATTATTTTTATTCTCAGTTTTTACTTTTTTTTTTTTTAAAGGGCAAGGTTTTTTTTCCCCCTGGGGTTTTCCGGCTTCTTCCTCATTATTATATTTTATAATAAAGTCACTTTATTTAAGTCTCGTATTTCATCACACCTTAGAAGATGACATTGAATCAGAATTTGCATCTACGATGTTTTTGGACATCAGGACAACCGTCAACTTCTTCACAGATTCAACTAATTCATCCACATTGGTACTATTAGGAGGAATAGAAGGTTGGCTAATGATCCCAGACTTCGTAACCAGCTTGGAAGAGATGGAGAGGATCAAAAGAGGAGTCCGATTCATCTTCGGAGCCAGAGAGGTCGTTCACATCCCGGAAACCTTTGAAGAAGCTAGTGACCGTGATATAACCTTGCATTCTCAAGGCACAGCGAAGAGATTTTGATTTCAAGCCCTTGATGATATTTTTGATGACAATCAATTCGAAAGAAGGAACGGGTTCACCAGAATCTGTGGCAATAGATTGATACGAGGTCCACAGTTTGTCGACGCGATGGGTAAATTTACGATTACTTTCACCACGTTTTTGTTTGATAGAAGTGAGCTTCGAATAATAGGTAAAGACATTTTCCCTTTTCATATATCTGTCTTTGAAGTCCATCACAAAAGATTTCCATGAAGTATGTGCAGATCTGATAGCCCAAGATTGAGCCGAGCCCGTCAGAGACATAACGGCCCTAGTTAACTTTTCATCTTCTGACCATTCATTGAAGGAAGCAATTCTTTCGAATACCGTAAGCCATTCACCGTATCTCTTGTCGAGGAGTTTTGGGGCTTTCATTGACATTTTGTTTGGTTTTGTTGATTGTTGATTTGATTGATTTGGTTGGTTGTTTTTGTTGATTTTAGTAATTTTGAGGTATTTAAATATATAAAGTGTTTCAAAAATATAAATATTTTGAGGAAAGGTTTCGAAGGTGAGATTCGTTACTATTGTTGAGAAAGACGAGTATACGATAATCCCCCCTGTAGTGAGCACCAATTTGTTATGTGGTTTAAATTTATTGTATAAAAGAACCTATTTTATTGAAAGTGGGTGTTTAGCACCCAACTCATGTATACACAAAAGAAACATGAAGAGTAAATAAAACAACACTTACCGACTATGGCCGGTTCAATAATGTATGTAGAAAATAGAGAGGAAGAAAAGGAATGGAAGGTGTAAAAAAAATAAACTAACCCCGAAATGTCAAAAACATGAATCGAGCTAAATCCAAAAAAGACACGTTGTAGATTGTTTTCAAAAAGGGGTATTTTATTAAGAAAAGGGAAATATATAGTATAACAAAAAAAAAAAAAAAAAAAAAACGGATAAATACAGTAACATTAACTACGCCAGATCCAAGAACGTTGATTCAGTATGATATATGACAAAAGCTCTTGGTGAAGTGAATCAATCCAAAAAATAAAATAAACTGTGCCTTAGTTCAAAGAAGTATTTGTAAAATGCCGGGGGGAGTGGTAACATGATAACGGGTACGGATATACATAAAAAAAAAACAAGAATGACAATAGCTAATCTACATCAATACAGTTCATCTTCAAAAAGCCAAGAATTCCGTGACGTTGGTATTCAGGTAAGGTAGCAACAGCAAAGAAAAGACATACTGATCTGTTTCAGATCAACAAGACGTCAATATACAAAAAGTAACTAGTGCGTGTTGTGAAATCAGCAAGTCAATCCTTTTCCAAGATAATAAGATTAACTTGATGAGACAATTCAAAGACACAGTAAAAAAAGGGGACAATACAAAGACAAAAAGAGAAATAAAAAGGTGTCAAGCCAAAAGCAAAAAAAAAAAAGGAAGACAACACGAACTCAAAAAGAAACAAAAAGGAAGACAAAAAAATGTTGTGCGGGATTAAAAAATAGAAGGTCTTTTTTATTCAAGTCAAAAAAAAAAGAGGAAAATGGTGAATGCTAAACGAATATCAGTCAATAAAACTGATTAAAAACAATGTATTTTTCATTTCAAATTAATTATCCCCCTAGTGGGTCTTCCCGCAGAGCGGAAACTCAGAAGTCCCAACGGATATAGATACCAATCCTTCTAAGCCTGAAGAAAGAAAAAACATTTTGAGCAGACATTGGGTCGGTATGTTTGTACTGCATTTTCTATTTTTCGGAATTATGGTATTGACTCGCGGAGAATCAATCTCATTAGTCAAGTTCATATAAGCCGTGAAATTTGCCTCTTTCACTAAACAGAAAGATATGACTCTCGTTTGCGACGCATCATCCCAGTCATCTTTTTATTTCAATTCTCAAAATTAAAAGGCCAAATACCTCGCTGTTTTCAATCTTTTTTTATTCCTCGTTAACACATGCACAATAGCATTTAAACAATTTTATCATCTTTGACACGCAGTCAACCGATTTTTTTTTTTACCGCCCATCGCCCATTTCAATCACTTACCTCATATAACCAATACCGCTTGAATCCCCCTTCTCATTCCTCTATTCTCAACCATACAACATTGTATCTATTTTTGCCAGGCCGCAGGAAGCATTTTTGGACGTTAAATTCCCTCCTTTTTTATACACCATAGTAGAATAGCCTAACGTCATAGGATAGTTCTGTCACGCATTATATATTGCAAAATAAAAAAATTCTTTATTATATCAAGCAGTTAACACTATACTAAAAGGATGGGGATGTAAAGAAGAGCTAATAGCAGTCAACAGAGGCACTATTCTAGAAGACAAGTGCAACAACAAAAGCTCTGAAGAAAGAACGATGGATGAAAAAAACAAGGGATTCATAAAGGGGATCTCTCACTGGGATCTACAAACTTTGAATGAGGTGCTCTTCATAAAAGCAACGATACATACATCAATGAAGCGAAGAAAACGTTTTCCTGAAGCAAAAGGCAAACTTTATTGACACAATGATATGTTTTATTGAAGAAAAAAATATAAACTAAACTAAGCTGATGAGGACACCCCCAAGATCCTAGATTCAAAATGAAAGGGTTTCCCCATGCATCTTGTCATCGCTGTTCAGAAAACCCTTCTAAACTAGTCCTAAGAGTAAGCTAAGTCCACTAGGTCCACAACAAGCCAAAAATCGTGAAGAAAAAATGATTTTTCGTGGCAAAAAAAAAGGAAACGAAGAGAGAAAGAGAGAAAAAAAATGCAGGGTCCCCGTTTTTAAAAAAATATGAAGCGGTGTTCGAAATTTGATTGATGCGCCTGGAATTTTCATTTACACAAAAATGGACTGCCCTAATGCATATTACAATGACTTACAGTACAACAAAATATCCCTCGCATGGTTTTGCTTTAGTTTCTTGTTTGATTCCCAATTTGGATATAATGCTTCCGCTTCGACGCCAGATGTGGTATTTTTTTTTTTTTCAAAAACAATCCAAAATCAGCTTTTCCAGTAGTCTTGTTGTATTTTCCCATATAAATGTGTAATAAAATCAAATAAAGTGTGACATTGATGTGAATCATGCACAATGCAAGTGAAAAAAAAATCCAGTGCTACGTACAATACAAGGGCTCAGATCATGCATGGGTGTCATGATCTGATTTTACTTTTTCATGCTGTTGAAAAGGAAACCCATTCATTATATCAGACCGTACTAATAGTTATATTTTTCAATACCTTAATCACATCCCTATAAAAGGATGAATGGTTTATATCAAATAAAGGATATCAACATTCTCCTCCTCTTTTTATTTTTAAATTTTTTATTAAACTTCTATTCTACAAGAAAATCCGCGAGCGGGCTGTCTATGAATCATATACTTTTTGTCGGGTTAATAACTTAGCACATGCATGGTGAAATGGATGTGAGATAATAAAAAGACAAGAGTAAAATAAGTGATACAATTGATCTGGTTTTTTATTTAATTGATAAAATGTCAAGTCTTTTTATAATAAAATGAAGATATTTGTGGCTGTGGATGGGAGCATGATAACGGTGTATTTGATACTACGGATAATTGAGGCTGTGTGCTATCTGATATGTTGAATGACAAGTGTGAGAATAAGTGGGGAATTCAGGGGTAAAAAATAGAGTGAAGAGATAAGTCGGATATACAAATGATGATGGCATAGATGCTTTTGATGTAAATATTGCTAAACAGGAACCAGGAATACGACACATGGGCGTATTTGTGGAGATGATGGTACACTGCCGACAAAGGGAGACTGTGGGTAAGATCTTCATCTACTACGGTTCCAAATGCGAAATCGACAATGTTAGTTGAATCACATTGGAGGGTGTTACAGTAAGAAGACATGATCAAAGAAAGATAATATGGTATATATGTCATATTCCTAGTTCCTGATTAGCAGTGTATACTGTATATCAAAGTATCTATATCGTCATCATTTGTGCATCCGCTTTGTAATATTTAATAAGAATAGGAAGACGTTATAAAATAAGTGATGTAACAGACATGGTTTTTATTGGATAGAATGAGGAAGGGGTTTTATAATATAAACTGGATAAAAGGAAGACTATGCTATCTGGGGATGTAGATGTGATCGAAGAATGGAAATTTGAGGCTATGAATGTAAATTGGGAAGCTAGTTCACTGTAAATATGAGTGTTTATGACTAAGTGGTGGATACTTGAGTCTGTGTGTTATACCTGTATACAGGTAGGAATGGCGAGTATGATAGTGTAGGAAATGATTAGTGGCAATTGACAAATACGACAGGCTCTACCACTTTATTCTAATTTTACTCCTGAATCCTCCACTTATTCTCATACTTATCATCTTACACATCAGATTACACACAGCCGGATCATTATGATTATAGTTGACATAAATAAAAGATCTGAGCTTAAATAGCTTAAATTTATAAAAATCAAATTTGTTTTCTAAATTTTTATTCATCAATTATCATCATATCAAATTTTTTATTCAAATCGTCCAGAAATGTTTTTTCTTTTTTTCTTTTTTATAATGTTTAATATTATTAACAAGCTGCAATTGTTTTGGAATATAATGATATTTATAAGTATTATTATCTCCATGTATTTTGATCGATACATAGATAACATCATTCTTCTCCTTAAAAACGCATTCTGAAATTTTGAAATTATTATTATTTTCATTTATCATATTTCTAATTACAAAAGATCTTTTTATGTTTCTTAAAAATTTACTATTTTCAAATGGATTCATGGTGTCAACTTTTTTATATTGGATAAAATTCAATTTTCTTTTTATAATAATATTTTGTCATTAATCTTTTAAAAACTTTTTCCAGATATTATATTCTCTATTTCGTTTTCTCCACTGATATTCTCTAAGATGTAAAACAATATCTTTTTTTGTTCTATTTCTTGGTATAATACCCTGTTTCAATGCATTCCAGGTTCCTTCTATATGATTCGTATGTACATTAGTGATAGGATCTTTGAAATGTTTTGAATGATTAACTGTCATGTGTTTATATCCTAAGTTTTTTATATTATTATAACCTTTCCATAAATCTGTATATATCATTGTGCCTTTCTTCACATATTTTTTTACAATTTTGTCAATATTTACAGAATTTCTTTCTTCGATGGGACACAAAAACAATTTTTTATTTTCATTTCGTAAGTTATTTTTTAACATGCTTCTTTCTATACCACCAATAACCCATGCACCTTCAACATGATGTCCTTTATTGTATTTCCTTTTTGCTATTTTACTTTCATCAATTTCTACAATTTTATTTCTTCCACCAACTTTATTATTTTTATTAAATTTTTGTTTATCTCTTAAATATTTTCGAAATATTTTATTATATAATGTAATTGTATTTTTATCGACTTCTAAACTTGAAGATATACTACTACATGGTGTTTTTTTAAGAAATTCATATAATATATGTAATTGTAAATTTATAGGAAGTTTCATTTTACTAAAAATTGTACCTCGAAATGGTGAATAACCTTTACGACATTTATAATTTCTACATTTGAGTATTTTTTCTTTTATATAAAATTTTGTTTCCATATTACACACACTACACTTTTTATATTTATCAATGTAATTATTTTCCATTAAATAGTGTATAGCCTTTTCCTCATCATTAAAAATATTCTTTAATATTTTATATGGTTCAATGAACATTTGACACTTTTATTTTTTGTAGATAAGAAAATTCAATTTTAGATAGAATACTTTTTTATTTCTGAGTTTCAAATATATTCTGTCAGTTATAATAGGATACATCCCACACAGCCTCCATTATCAGTACAGGTAGTCTCAAATATACCATTAACAAGATCACATCCACAGCCTCGAATATCTTCATTTTCTTATAAAAAGACGACAATTTATTAAATAAAAACCATATCAGTTGTATCACTTATTTTCTACTTTTGTTTTATTTCCTATCAAACCATTTCAATATAGTATAAAACAAAAAAAAAAAAACAAAAGAAAGTCAATATAGTATCCAGTATAATATAAAAACAAAGACAAGACATACAGTAGATTTCTTGGTTGGTAAAAAGAGGAAACATAATTTATTGATTGGTAGACAAGGTATTTTTCTTTTATTGCTAGCCCCCCCACTACTCCTATATTGATCTAATCTACAGTACAGTTCTAATCTAACAAGTTCTTTTAGCGCTACCCAGGTGCCACCACGAGGAGGTAGAACTTGATCGGCACCCACCACTCTAGAAGGGCAAACTCTCTCCCTAACAGAGCCAGGAAGAACAAAAATACATCTTCCTGTAGCCAAAAGGTGAAAACCAGTCGAATGCCCTGCAAGCGCCCTGTATCTGTGCTTTAATTCGTTTTTTTTTTCGTTCTTCGTGTTTCGTGTGTCGTTTTTCATTTTCGTCCTTCGTCGTTTTCCTTCGTCCGTCGTACCTATGCACAAACACAGAGCAACTAGCAAAGCACGAATACTAATGATTCTTCGTTTATTGTTTTTGGAAAAAAAAAAGGCAGTTAGTGCAATGTGTGTGCTGATTTACCTGACTTATTCTTGAGAAAATGTGAGGAAGGAAAAGAAAAACGAAAATCGTGGGGGGGGATTTTTTTTTTAAAAAAAAAGAAAATTCGAGCGGGAACCAATAGAAATCCATCACAACATTCCAGAGGAAAAATGATGTGTTCCACAAACTTTATTCAAACAAGACCTTTAGAAAGCTATACAAAACCATGGTCGAATTGATTTGAAAATGGGTTAAAAGTATCGTAACCAGTTTTTCAATAGCTTTCAGATGAGACTAAACTCGCCTCATACAATGTGTTTTATTTTTTGTAGAGAAGATATTTTACAAACTACTCTAATAAAACTGAGTCAGTGCGGGATTTCAATTCTTTATTTTTCTTTTTGAGCTCATCTTCCCTGTAGCAATTCATAGCCGACAACTACATATTCATACACAGTGTACACAAGGGATATGGCATGTCAAAATGCATTCAATATTATTCTGATCATGTCTGTAATAATTTGTGTATGTAATAGAGTCAATCAAATAAGTGATATAACAGATATGGTTTTTATTGAATAAAATGACAGTGGATTTTTATAGTAAAAGTATGGGAAGCGGATGTTGGAATAATAAATTTCTATGATGATAGATGATTGTAGATGATAATGGATTATCGGTAGAGTTCGAGATGAGGAATAAAATAATATATTATGGAATAGATGGATGATTAATCATTGATATTGATTGTAGACCAAGTGAAACATAGCCAGTGTGAGGTTATGCCTGAGAGTGACAAGGTACAGTTGTTGGGTCATAACGGATAACCGCGTAAATGATATGTGTGGATGATGACAAATGACAAATACGATAATGTCCAACTTCAAAAACATAGATGTTGGGAATCTGGACCTTCATGTTGAGATCTCCAACAACTGTTTGTGTGGAACTTTTTTTTTTGGCTTGGATATTGCGCTCAACGCTTCTCTTTATGCAGTTGCTGATTCTAACAGCATTCAATGCTATCTTGGTCTCTCTTGATTTACATATTGTAATAGTCATAGTATGATCCATTTATGGATTTAATAAAAACTGAAATAAACACAAAAAGTACATATAAGTGGTACAATCGGTGACTCTTTTTATTTACTGTAATATTCAAACATGTCATATATATATCTTTTTCTATAGCTAAGTGAGTCATAATTAAATGGTTACAAATTGGGATAATCTGAAGTGATGTTGGGGAAGTAATTTAGCGGGTGATGAAGTATGAATAAAATAAGGTATAGGGTAGTACCTGTCAAAATGTCAAAGTGAAAGAAATGCGGAGCGGGGTATAAATAAATAAAGATGTGGAAGATGGGAAATAGGTTTGGGTATCACAAATACAACACACTGGTTTTGTTTTTCAATAAAATATTTTTCACTTTAGCCCTTCTATGACTTTTGCGATACGTATTCAATCCTTTTGGATTAAAAGTTGGCCATAATTAGTGGACGCTTTGACAAAAGATCGCACCATTCCCCTTTTAGTTTAGTATTACACAAAACGGCCCAATAAAATAGGGAGCATTTATTAAAAGTCTCTCACTCATCTCATAGTGAGTATCGTGTTTTTCATTTCTCATTATCCACATACTGCACGTATACTGCTTAATGGCTTATGATCAAGTTTAGCTGTAGGATGCCTTGATCTTCATTGACATATTCATACATTTGCTATGTTGCATTTTGATTTACAACCAACGCAGTATGGGATTTTCTTTGTAGTATGTAATTATAAATAGTGTGTGTCGTATTTGTCATCCTCTATATTTACATTATAAATCAATCTATCAAATATAGCAAATGTCAGACTCAGATCAGGCACTAACTGTCATATTTAATCCCGATCTGTTAGTACACCAATAATCGTCCAATCATCTAATCACAGTCCAATGATCATATTTTGCTACTCATATTTTACTATTTAGTTATTATATATAATGATCATAGTTTACTGCCTCATTATATATATATATATATATAGTTAACTATTTTATTTTACTTCCAACCACATTCCTTCCACCACTCTCTGATGTATCCCCTAACATCCTCTACTACTCCAACCCTTATCACTATTAGCATTTTACTTCCTATTCATCTTTTTACTACCATCTTCCCCAATCGGAACATTCCACCGATTTAATACAAAAAGAGGAATCAAATCAAATCCAATAAAAAAGACATTCAATTACCAACGTTCAAATACCACTGTTTTATTTTCATAAACATAAATCAAGTACTACTATCAAAGATCCATTTATCTTTTACAGTGTTCCCTTTTTATATATCACGCTATATAATTCCTTGTCCTTATCAGACATTATTTTTGGTTGTCCCGTCTTCCATTGTTGAACCCCAATTGTCTCGCCCCTGAAATGTAAATTGATCTCCGCTGTGTCTTTCGGCATTACGCCTGTTGCATAATACATTTGTCTAATTGTATATTTTATTATTCTATATACAGTATATCTAGTCACGCCTAGTCTTCCAAACACATTACTATGTATATACTTCTACCGTTTCTTTATTATTGTAAGCCCACTCAATAATATTCATGCTAATCAACACATCGTTTTAATCATCCTTTCTGTCCATTATCCCCTGACATGCACATCTATCACTATTGGTGCAAGTACACATTCCCCTTCTTTTTTTTAAAAAAACCTTGACAATTCCCTCATCTCTATCTTATCCAATAATACATTAGTAGTAGAAATTCATTATTCCAACAACCGCTTCCCCAATTTTATCATACAGTAAAAGTCTTCCATTATTTTACTAAAATAAAAATATAACTTTGTCTCACTTATTTGACTTTATTTTCTCTACTACCACCATTACACTGTATAATAGTGATGTTGGAGATGACCCTGTAGTGAGCACCAAAATAAGTCACGGCTAAAATGGGTGTGAAGCTTGTAACAGAGTAGTTTTTTTGTAGGTTTTTATATATATATTTTTTTATGTTGAATAGGATGTCTTGAGTTATCCTTTAGTATAGCTTTTGACCGTTTAGAGACTTGGAAAATAAATTTGTCCTTAAGCGGGACTTGAAACATCTTGGTGCCTGAACTGGGACAAAAATAGAATTGATAGTAGTGAGCACCAGAACTTTTGTGGATAAAGTCCAACTGTAGAGAAAGTTTATATAAAATAAACTTGTAACAGTAAAATAAAATAAAAAGAAAAGTATTGACCTTAGTTAGTTCGGGATCATGTTTTATTCGGAGCATATCCAGTCGATGAGCTCTTGTGAGCCGAGGATGAGACTGTCCTCCAGTCGACCACCACGGGTCGGCTTGTTGAACGCGTCGAAAGATTACTCGGCGCATGCCAATCAGTCCATGAGCGTACGATATGAATGCTGGGACTAATTCTTGCTTCAATACTTGTAGTTTTTTCCAATGACTTCTTCTTTCTTCGTAGTGAAGAAGGTGGTATTCTTGCTGTTTTTCCTTGATTATGTCATCTAAGGTGACCAATCGTTCCGTTTCATGGTTCATCCAGCCATGGTTGAGGTTGCCTTCAAAATCTTGGAGATGTTTAATTTTTGGCATGATTGGAACTTGATAGTAAAATTCTTGTTCTTGAAATTTGATTCAAATCTAACTGAGTTTTTATAATTTTTTTTTTTTTTGAGCATCAAAATATGTATTGTTTATTACAATAATGTGGAGTATAGCTCAGCTGCTATTCGCTGATCATCGTTTTTCCAGAATACATCAGGCAGGGAGTACAGTTTTAGCCAGTTACCATGTATTCTTTTCAATTGATCGGATTCATCTTTATACGGCTTGATCGTTGAAGTACCAATATTGTGGGTAGTAGAGACAAAGTTATATTTTTAGTTCAGTAAAATGATGGAAGGCTTTTATAATAAAATTGAGGAGGCGGTTGTTGGAATAATAAATTTCTACTACCAAGGTATTATTGGATGAGATAGAGATAAGGGAATAAATCATAGGACTGAATATGACAGTTACAGTAGTACCTGACCTGAGTCTGGTATTTGCTATATTTGATAGATTGGTTTATAATTTAAATATAGAGGATGACAAATACGACACCTTAGATATAGAAAAACTTTAAATTCGCAATTTAATTCTATTCAATAAAAGGCTATTCGACTACTGTATATCACTTATTTTACTTTTGTGTTTTTATACCACTATTTCAATGTGATACATTGAATACTATAGAAACAATCTTTACGGGGGTTGTAATTGCATATAAATGCAGTAATAAAATGAAATAAAGTGTGACATTGATATGAATCAGGCACAATGCAAGTGAAGTAAAAAATAAATTCAAATTCAGTGCCGGTCTGGTTGTTGCTATGATTACTGTTCTGACATATGTTGTTGTAGGTATTTGCATTCTTCAGTAGTGTGACAGACATGGGCTCCATGGTGCGCACAATATAAGTAGTTTCGTTGTTGCTTGCATTGTTTGCTGCTGTAAAATAGCGTATAAAATAAAAAAATAGAAAATGAGACAGGTAGAATTAAGTGAGGTTCTTGTATATGGTTTTTATTAATAAAAATGTCACTCTTTATGTATTATATCTTATGTTTCATTGAAATAGATATTACATGGGTTTATTGTTATTATTATTTTTTATCATGATCATCATCTTTATTATAATTGTATGATGATACGATTGATGTTTTTGCAAGGGTATTTTATTTTATTTTATGAGACCTAATGATTTCATGAAGTGAATCATTGTTTTCTTTTCTTCCATCACAATGTTGCGTGATTATTAATTTTTATCATGCAGTGTTCCTAATCGGAATTTCAATTTCTTCAGAAACAGGTTTTATTTTTATGTCATCATTTTTCATGATGCGACAACCTTTCTTCCAGCTACAAGGATAATTGGAAATTCAGAAAAAACATAAAGTTTTTTCAACGGCGCCACAATTCATCAAACGGTTCGAAAATATCTTAAGATTCCATAAGGTAGATCCACAGGAAGAATGGGAAGCCTACCTCACCTGGGCAATGCACGGAGATAATGTCGATTCATGGCTCCAAGACCATATACAAGGCGAACAATTTTCGTGGTCGCAGGTCAAGTCCAAGCTCACATCGAAATTCGATACGAAGGACAACAAAATAACAAGCGCGCTTGCGGTGACGAAGATGACGAAAAAAGAAGGCGAATCATTGATCGACATTCCGTGAGGCGGGCTGGTCCGATAATGAATTCATGGCGCTTCCAAAAACCATAAAACATAGCATACTCGCGACATTCAGCAAAAATCAACTACCAAGCACGGCTGAGGAAGTCCTAGTACTGGCAAATAAAGCAAACGGCAGGAAAAGGGCCTTCCAAGAGGATGCAGTCACCACCGACACAACCACAACAGCAGCAGCCACAGTACAAACCAGGACAGACACAACAACAACAGCTACAGCATTAACCAGATTTGCGACAACAACTTGCTACTATCTGTCGTATCATGAATAAAAATGTTCAGCCTGAATAATAAGCAGAGCGGCATTTGAATAAATTCAGGCACCAGTTAATCATTTATCCATTTCAAAAACCAAACCAATGATCTCTATATAAGATATGAACATACACTTATCAAGATTATTTTTATTTGTAATCATTATGATATGATTTATAATCCTCATAAGAAAACCAATGAAAAAGTTTTCTTACTAGTTCCAATTGTATTAACACCAATCATGATCAAATAACCAACATCATAGATTACCCGGTCTCAAACGTTATTTTATTTTTATTTTGTATAAATAGTCTCTAGTATTTTATTTTTATTTTTATTATCAACATAAATCTAAAATAAAGATATCAAAGAATCTCACTTATTTCTTACGTCTTTATTTTCTTACACAAAAACACTATATTCAACACTATCGCCGAAAGGCTCCCCACTCCTTCCAGCATATGTGCGCGGAAAAGCGACGTATGTTGGAACGACGCACCGTTAATGCTGTGGTTGCACACCCAGCTGACAACGATAGTAACAATGATGATGATAACATGGACGACGTACAGGCCACCGCCTACAATGACCAAGGTAAACACATATACATAAACATGATCAGTAACCACTACTATAAACATCATAATAACAATCCATTCCTATTACAGACTTTTTTTACGCTGCTTATCGATACTAGTGACCTTTTTGACTACTACTGATTCCTCTTCACGTTCCCTTTACTTTAGTACAATGTTGACTGTCATCATTCAATAAAACGGTTTTTATTTTCAATGAGCAATGCTTAATAAATTTATTCTACAGTGGATGAGTGGGGGATGTAATAATTTGAGTATGGTAAAGTCAATCAAGTAAGTGATATAACAGATATTGTTTTTATTAAATAAAATGACAGTGGGTTTTTATAGTAAAAGTATGGGAAGCGGATGTTGGAATAATAAATTTCTATGATGATAGATGATTGTCGATGATAATGGATTATTGGTAGAGTTCGAGATGAGGGAATAAAATTGTATATTCTGGAATAGATGGATGATTAATCATTGATACTGATTGTAGACCAAGTGAAACATAGCCAGTGTGAGGTTATGCCTGAGAGTGACAAGGTACGATTGTTAGGTCATAATGGATAACCTCGTATATGATATGTGTGAATGATGACAAATGACAAATATGACAGTGTTCAAAACGTTTTGACGAGTCCATACCTTCTTGGAAGTCATACGCGGCTAGAAATCTCTTGATATATCAGACGGGATCTGGTGTTTTCTCCATCTTATGGCCGTAACTTGATGAAAATCGGTGTACACGCTATATATGCATGACTCGACGAAAACAAAACAGATAGAAAAACTAAAACCAAAACCAATAATATACAAAAAAAAAACCAACTAATTGTATGCAAAAAAAAAAGTAGACCAATGTACAGTAGTATAGTGTAGTATATATATGAATGTAATGGTAAATTTGGGAGGTACACAACAACTGTGCGTCTATTTTTTTTTATTGCTCATCATAGTATGCGCTTGAAAAAGTCTGGTTTGGTTTGAGCCAAAACTGAAAGACCTGAAGAAGGAATGATGTATAAAAAAGGGATCACTAAAAGGGAACTATAAGAGGGATCTGTAAGACGGATTTCTAAGAGGGATCTCTAAGAGGGATTCCTAAGAGGGATTTCTAAGAGGGATATCTAAAAGGGATCTGCAAACTTTTAATGAAATTTAAACATATGTACATCATTCAAGTAAAGACAAGTTTTATTGAACCAAAGACAAATTTTATTGAAGAAAAGAGACAAACTAAGCTAATCACGACACCCCCCAAATCCTAAAATCAAAATGAAAGGGTTTCCCCATGCATCTTGTAATCGCTTTTCTGAAACCCTTCCAAACTAGTCCTAACAAAAAGCCAAGGCCACCAGGTCCACAACGAGCCAAAAACAGTTAAGAAAAAATAATTTTTTGTTTAGAAAAAAGGGAAAGGAAGAGAAAGAGAGAGGAAAAATGGGGAATGCCGCTTAAAAAATAATTGAGGCTGAGCGGGTTTTGATTTTCAATCCTGTCACAAAAAAACCTGGAGGCCCGTCAAAAAAAAAATATAAAGCCTACAGCTACAATAACAAGCCACTATGCTTCATTATAGCTTACAACAGTAGAATAGCATGTAGAATAATTTACCGTAATCGAATCATTTGTATAATAGACTACCACAGTATAATAGTATGGAGATTAATCTACCAGAGTGGAATAGCTTTGTCACCCATTGTTCATTGCAAAATAAAAAAAACTCTATTGAATCAACAAAGCCAAGACTACACTAAAGGAAAGAAACTCTAAGAGCTAGTCTACAAGAAAAAGGGACCTGCTGTTAAAAAATAGGTTTTTGTAAAAAATAAAATAAAATAAAATAAAAAGTACGATGAGAATGTTGTTCCTTTATTTGATATAAATCAAGCATCTTTTTATAATGATGTGATTATGGTATGAAACAGTATAACTACTACTACGGTTTGATATAATAAATGGGTTTCTTTTTCAAAGACATGAAAAAGTGAAATCAGATCATGACACCCATACATGATCTGAGCCCTTGCATTGTGCCTGATTCACATCAATGTCACACTTTATTTTATTTTACTGCTACATTCATATGCCAAAATACAACACCTGCAAACTTTTAATGACCTTGAACACATATCATTGAACCAAAAATATCTACAAACTGCTAATGAAGTTTAAACACACAGCATTGAACCAAATACACATTTTTCAAACCAAAGACATGTTATTTTTGAACCAAAGGCACTGTACTCTATGTTTTATTGACCAAAAGAGACAGCCCCAACATCCTGGAATCAAAATGAAAACCCTTATCGCTTTTGTGAACCCCTTCTAAGCTACTCCTTGTAATGTGTTGTAGTAAAATCAAGTCAAAGTAAGTGACACAACGTTATATTTTTATTTTAGTAAAATGATGGAAGGCTTTTATAATAAAATCGGGGAAGAGGTTATTGGAATAATAAATTTCTACTACTAATGTACATATTATTGGATAAGATAGAGATGAGGGAATAAATCATTGGACTTTGATTAGATGATTGAATGATTATTGGTGTACTGACAGATCGGGATTGAATATGACAGTTAGTGCCCGATGAAATGGATGTGAGATAAAAAGACAAGAGTAAAAATAAGTGATACAATTGATATGGTTTTTTATTTAATTGATAAAATGTTAAGTCTTTTTATAATAAATTGAAGATATTTGTTGCTGTGGATGGGAGCATGATAATGGTGTATTTGAGACTACGGATAATTAAGGCTGTGTGCTATCTGATGTGTTGAATGATGCTTTTGATGTAAATATTGCTAAGCAGGAACCAGGAATACGACACCCGATCTGAGTCTGACATTTGCAATATTTGATAGATTGATTTATAATTTAATAAATATAGAGGATGACAAATACGACACTCCTAACACCAGCTCCACAACGACCCAAAAACAGTGAGAAAAAGGAACACAGAAATAGAATATCCTAGTCCATCACAACATGTCTGCTTTCCGGAACAGCTAATTTGCTATTTTGGGTACAGAAACAAAGCAGGAAATTTGGACACACAAACAAAACAGGAAATTGCTACTTTAGACATAAAACAAAATGCAAAATTGCTATTTTGGGCGCAGAAACAAAGCAGGAAATTTGGACACACAAACAAAACAGGAAATTGATACTTTGGACGCAAAACAAAAAGCAAAATTGCTACTTTAAACACAAAACAAAATGCAAAATTGATATTTTGGGCACACAAGCAAAAGAGCACTCTCCATTCTAGAATACTCTGTTCCTTTGCTTCCACTTGGCTATGACATCCTATCATTGATAAAAATGTCGACTTGCCAACCTCTCTTTTACACACTCTAGAATAACCCGCCTTCTTTATTTAGACATCTTCACACCGCATCATCTCTAAACTAAAACCATCCGCTGAAAAAAAAACACGCACACATTCCTACCTTCTCCATCCTGAATCCATCCTGAATCCCTACGATTTTTTTACATCCTCCTTCTTTGTTCATGAATGCACTTTTCTCTTTATTGAAACATCACTACACTTCTGCATCACTAAACTAAAGTCATCGCGTGAATTCTTGGAGATTTGATGAAATCATCCAGCAAAAAAAAAAGAAGAGGGAGATCCAAAAAAAGGGAGCTCCTGCTGTTGTATTTTGCATATGAATGTAGCAATAAAATAAAATGAAGTGTAACATTGATGTGAATCAGGCACAATGCAATTGAAATAAAGATAAATTCAAATCCAGTGCTACAATACATGGGCTCAGATCATGTATGGGTGTCATGAGCTGATTTCACTTTTCCATGTCTTTGAAAAAGAAACCCATTCCTTATATCAAACCGTTGTAATAGTTATACTGTTTTATGTCTCAATCACATCGTTATAAAAGGATGTTTGATTTACTGTATATCAAATAAAGGTTATCAACATTCTCATCTTACTTTTTTTTTTTTTTTTTTTTTTGTAGTGTGTCGTTTATTGAATAAAGACTTGGACTCACGTCAAAACGAGCGGTGGCCAATAATATAAAATAAAATATATAAAAAGGAAGAAAGGGGGTGGTGCGGAAGAGCGAAAAGATAGAGGGTGGTAGTAAGATACAGGAGGAGGGAGGTAAAAAGGGAGGGCGCAATGAGAGAGGGAAGAAAACAAGAGACAGGCGAGGGGGAAAGTTGTGTGAGAGGAGGAAAGGGGGGAATGACTATATATATATTTTTTTTTCTTTTATATTTTACTTTTTAGACCTACCATCAAAGATATCATTGGCCAGCAGACGATGTGGGGGCGTGGAGGGTGGAGAGGATGCGGATGATCGAGGTGACAATGGTGGTGGGGCGAAGAGGACGGTTCTCAAAGGTAAGAGCCCAGTGGGCGTTCCATATAGCATGGAGGGTGGACCCGAGGTATTGAAACCAGAGAGTTGTGGGGATGAGGGAGGGGGAGGGAGGAGGGCCATATTGGATCGTGTGGCAAGATTGGTAGTGGAGTTGACGAATGGTGGGGCTAGACCAGTGAAGAGTTCTGATGTGATCCCATGTATGCGAGGTGAGTGATCAGGGTCGTCCACGGGTGAGAAAGTGGCGGAAATATGTTGATGGAATGGGAAGGAGGGGGAGGAAGTAAGGGTGGATCTTATCTGATTCAGATAGTAACGACCTACAGGAAGATCAGGAGAAAAAGTGGGTTGAACCATCAGAGAGTTGGAGGAAGGGGACAGAGTAAAAAAATCACGGCCTCGGAGGAACCTGTATTTGGGTTTGTGGAGCCAATGGGAGGAGGGGACCTGGTATAATAGCCAAAGTGGGGCATCCAAACACATCGCTGAGGACCAGGATATTTTGATGGAGTCTATGGATACAAGAGAGAGTAAGTGAGCAATGAGTATAAAAGGAGAGTGGAAAGGGAGTCGGGTGGGGAGGAGCAAAGAGAAAAAGGAGTTATGAGGAGGGGAGAGGGAATGAATGTACGCCTGCATCCAGAATGATAGAGGGGAGATGAGGAAGCCATCTTGATTGGAGAGAGATTTGTTGGGCTTGAGGGTCGATAAGTCCAAGGCCACCTAGTTCCACTGGGAGGCAAAGCTGTTTCCAGGGTAACCGCAAGAGGATGTGCTTGCCATTGATAAAGCGAGCCAAGGTGGAGGAGACAGAGGTAAAGAACCATTTTGGGAGCGGAGTTAGGCGCAATGTATGCCAGAGCTTGGAGGAGAAGAGGGATTTTACTTTTGATTTCATTTTCTTTTTATTTTTTTACAAAGAGATCCCAAACACAACACATGCGAAGGATGTTCGTTGTAAATCATTGCAATATGCGTTAGGGCAGTCCATTTTTGTGTAGCTGAATATCCTAGGTGCACCAATCAAATTTCGATCACCGCTCCATATTTTTTTAAAAACGGGATCTGGCAATTTTTCTCTCTTTCTCTCTTCGTTTCCCTTTTTTTGCCACGAAAAATTATTTTTCCTTTACGATTTTTGGCTTGTTGTGGACCTAGTGGACTTAGCTTACTCTTAGGACTAGTTTAAAAGGGTTTTCTGAACAGCGATGACAAGATGCATGGGGAAACCCTTTCATTTTGAATCCAGGATTTAGAACTATCATTAACAAACTGTTTGAAGTCATCATTAGGTTAGTTTAGTGTTAGTCTGTGTATAGTTTTTATCTACATTTGAATAAATTATATACCTTTTTACATGCTTCAATAAAAATTGACCCATTATTTACTCTCATGTTTTTGAACAGCATATGAACTCCCATCACAATTATCCTCTTAATATTAGTGTTGACTATTCTTCAGCTCTCTTTCATTCATCTTTAATAGATCCCTTGCTACAATGAACCCCATGTCTTCGGTTTAGCATTTATCCAATATGCGTCATTGGCTGATAATATTATCCTCTGATACGTAAGATAGTATTGAAGTCATCATTGTAGCGTGACCGTGCTGCATAGCTACACATACAGTATATCCATCCACCTATCCATCCATCCATCCATCCATCCACCCATCCATCCATCCATCCATCCATCCATCCATCCATCCATCCATCCATCCATCCATCCATCCATCCATCCATCCATCCATCCATCCATCCATCCATCCATCCATCCATCCATCCATCCATCCATCCATCCATCCATCCATCCATCCATCCATCCATCCATCCATCCATCCATCCATCCATCCATCCATCCATCCATCCATCCATCTATCTATCTATCTATCTATTCATTCATTTATCTACTATAGCAATATTCACCCATACGCTTTATTTGATTATTCCACTATGAAATGGACTGAAAAAAATAAAAACAGTGAAGTAAAAAAGGAACAATAGACGTTGTAATGTTTGTAAAGGCAGTGTTCAAAATATGTAAGACAAAAGTTATATTGTTTATTTTATGAAATGGTGAAAGGCTTTTCTAATAAAGTAGGGGAAGTGGATGTCAGAATAATAAATTTCCATGACTAAAGGCATTGTTGGATGAGATAGAGATTGTCGTATTCCTGGTTCCTGAATAGCAATACTTACATCAAAAGCATCTATACCATCATCATTTGTATATCCGACTTATCTCTTCACTCTATTTTTTACCCCTGAATTCCCCACTTATTCTCACACTTGTCATTCAACACATCAGATAGCACACAGCCTCAATTATCCGTAGTCTCAAATATATCGTTATCATGCTCTTATCCACAGCCACAAATATCTTCATTTTATTATAAAAAGACTTGACATTTTATCAATTAAATAATAAAACCATATCAATTGTATCACTTATTTTACTCCTGTCTTTTTATTCTCACATCCATCTCACAGATCGATCTCTGTTGTACTTGTGATACCCAAACCTATCCCATCTTCTACATCTTTATTTATTTACACCCCGCTCTTGGTGTGGTAATTACATTATAGTGGCGAACGTAGCGATAGTGACGTTGATGGTGATGGTGATGGTGATGGTGATGGTGATGGTGATGGTGATGGTGATGGTGATGGTGAAGAAGATGAATAATATAATAGGGACTAACGGGAGAGTTGAATAATGGTCAACATTAATCCAAGGTACAAATGTAAATATGAGCCTAAAATACTTTACAGTAAAAAAGAATGATGGAGACTGCAGTGGTGTTTTTATTGAAGCATGACAACTGTCAACACTAAAGAGACAGTGCAAGAAAATGATATATTGCACACATGATACAATAGAGATCAATAGGACATTTTTCATTGAAGCAAATAAAAAGAGGCACATTTTATTGAGATATATATTCAAACAACGGACAGATTGGCGCTAAACTAAGCTAATGAAAACTCTAAAAAGCCAACGATTGGTGGTCTTAAATCCTGAATCGAAAATGAAAAGGTTTCCACATGCATGCTGTTGACATAATACGCATGGGCCTGGTGTGTATGAATCTATCACAGACAAAATATAAAGCTACATTTGATTTGAGCTTCCTTGATCAATAGCCATTTCCATAATCACAGATCGCGGGAGAGTTTTTTTTTCTTTTACCTTTTGATTTTGAGCATATATTTCATTGTATACAGTATGTCGTCAAATTGGACCTTTGTGATGATAGTATTGTATTCCGTCACGAAGAGCTCTTTTAATAATAAAGACTTGGGGTACTGTCAGATCTTGTTGTCGGTGGTTTTGTCTCAAGTGTTCCCGGTATACTCGTTCAACTTCGTCTTTTGCATGTCGCCCCACAACAAACCCACACTTGCCAGCAACGCATATCCGAGTACCACCAATTGTCCCCATTGAGGTGATTTGTGGCTGTATATCAAGTGCTTCAAATAAAGCTTCATCCCGTCCAACTTGGTACTGTAACTGGTTCGTTGATTATATCATCATTCAAGCAAATTGCACACCTATCATAGTCGCCCAGGATGTACCCACTTCTCTATACTAGTTCCCCTATTGACTACTACAGGTATTGATTCCTTTTCACATTCCCTTTACTTTAGTACAATGTTAACTGTCATCATTCAATAAAACGTTTTTTATTTTTTAATAAACAATGCGTGATAAATCTAATCTGCAGACTGTTATATTATGGGTTAACAAAAGTGAGAGGGATTCAATGCTCAATGGATTGATTCGCTGCCATGGAACAATAGGTCTGAAACTATGATAGACAAATACTACTGTACGCTTTACTACTACATAAATGAAGAGGGAATACTATAACTAATACAATATATAAATGAAGAGAGATAAAGATTGCATTGAAGACCGTCAGAATCAGTAACTGCATTAAGAGAAGTGTGTTGAGCGCAATATCCAAGCCAAAAAAGTTCTACTGAAACAGTTGTTGGGGATCCCAGCATGAAGGTCAAGATTCCTGAAATCTAAGTGTTTAAAGTTGGACATGATCTGAATAATACTGAATGCATTTGGACATGCCATATTCGCTATGTAAAAATTGTAGTTTATTGGGATATAGTTGTCGGCTATTAATTGCTACAGGGAAGATGTCACTTTCTACAGATGAGCTGAAAATGGAAAAATAAATCATTCAAATCCCGCACGGAGTCAATACCACTAGAGTAGTTTGTAAAATACCTTCTCGACACAAAAAAAACATATTGTATGAGGCGAGTTTAGTCTCATTTGAAAGCTATTGAAAAACTGGTTACGATACTGTTAACCCATTTTCAACTCAATTCAACCATGGTTTTGTATAGCTTTTTAAAGATCTTGTTTGAATGAAGTTTGTGAAACACATGAGTTTTCCTCTGGAATGTTGAGACGAATTTCTATTGGTTCCCGCTCGAATTTTCTTTTTTTTTTTAAAAAAAAATCCCCCCCCACGATTTTCGTTTTTCCTTTCCTTCCTCACATTTTCTCAAGAAGAAGTCAGGTAAATCAACACACACATTGCACTAACTGCCTTTTTTTTTCAAAAACAAAAAACAAAGAATCATTATTATTCGTGCTTTGCTAGTTGCTCTGTGTTTGTGCATAGGTACGACGGACGAAGGAAAACGACGAAGGACGAAAAATGGAAAAACGACATACGAAACACGAAGAACGAAAAAAAAAACGAATTAAAGCACAGATACAGGGCGCTTGCAGGGCATTCGACTGGTTTTCACCTTTTGGCTACAGGAAGATGTATTTTTGTTCTTCCTGGCTTCGTTAGGGAGAGAGTTTGCCCTTCTGGAGTGGTGGGTGCCGATCAAGTTCTACCTCCTCGTGGTGGCACCTGGGTAACGCTAAAAGAACTTGTTAGATTAGAACTGTACTTTAGATTAGATCAATATAGGAATAGTGGGGGGGCTAGCAATAGAAGAAAAATACCTTGTCTACCAATCAATAAATTATGTTTCCTCTTTTTACCAACCAAGAAATCTACTGTATGTCTTGTCTTTGTTTTTATATTATACTGGATACTATATTGACTTTCTTTTGTTTTTTTTTTGTTTTATACTATATTGAAATGGTTTGATAGGAAATAAAACAAAAGTAGAAAATAAGTGATACAATTGATATGGTTTTTATTTAATAAAATGTCGTCTTTTTATAAGAAAATGAAGATATTCGAGGCTCTAGATGTGAGCATTATAATAGTATATATGAGGCTGTGTGTAATCTTATGTGTAAGATGATAAGTATGAGAATAAGTGGAGGATTCAGGAGTAAAAATTGAATAAAATGTTACTGTAAAACGGATATCCTGTATATACTTTGATATATATACATTGCTAATCAGGAACTATGAATATGACATATATATCATATTGATGTTTTGACCCTGGTGCTGTTGGGACGGTTTTGAAAATGTGCGGCGAATTCGGACGCACTTGAATTACCCTGAGTGAGGTTTGACAATTCCCATTGGGCTGTTTGAGCCATGTCCGGGTCACCAAAAGCACCACGAAGACGTTGTAGGAAGGTTGGGTAGTTGCTGATGAATCTCTCCCCCTCGTCAGTGTCCAATTCTTCGAGGTTGTGTTTAGGGCCATTTTGTAAATAAAGTCAAAAGTAAGATGAGAATGTTGTTACTCTTTATTTAATAAATCATTCACCCTTTTATAAGGGTATGATTATGATGTAAAACAATACAACTATTTCTACGGTTTAATATTATGGACGGGTTTCTTTTTCAAAGACATGAAAAAGTGAAATCAGATCATGACACCCATGCATTATGCCTAATTCACATCAATGTCACACTTTATTTTATTTTATTGCTACATGCATATGCAAAATACAACAGTAACCAAGCGAAAGCGGGACCACCCATGAAAGAGCACATGAATAACACCTTAGATTTATCGTTGGGGAATTGGCTTGGACGGGTAGACACACACATACGACATTGAGTACGCCTTTTCGACTTCCACTAAAAGGTTGGGGGTTCCCGGAATTTTTCCTGTTCATTTACGGTAAGTTGGGGTACTAATTGTGGTGCTTACTAGGTGTTGGAAGTAAAAAGTGAAAAAAAAAATAGTAAATGTGGGCTTTCCCACATTTGACACGTAAAATCGATTTTTATTGTACCTGAACGGAATTCCAGTATCACAACACTGATGGCTAGTATTTATATTTTTTATTATTGGCGCTGAAATTAGACTTTGTAGAATCTAATTACTGGACTATGGTTTTTTTTACCCACTGGGGTTTTCCGGCTTCTTCCTCATTATTATTTTATATAATAAGTTACTTTATTTCAGTTTCATATTCATCACAAAGTCCTATGACAATGGAACTACCCATCTAAAACGAATACATGGGTACCGATTGAAACTATACCTGCTGCCAGATGTATTTTGGAAAAAAAACCTTATTATTACTTTAAATTGACTATTATCAAACTACTATGAACTGGACTACTACTAAAAAAGACCGAAGCTGCTATTACCAAGCAATGATCAATACCCAAAAAGAAGAATACTTCGACCTATATTTCTTGGAAAAACAAAGTCAAATTCAACGCTTCCATGTGTTGGACAATGCCCTGGTCCCCAATCTCATCAACCTGGAACACAAGTAAACGGTGACATGTGCTATGACAAGCTAATGCCCTTCTTAAGGATTCAAACAGGGCATCTTGGAACAAGAGAACGACGATGGATCCGCAACAACGTAATACAACAAGATCCATGGTTGGTCGGGGTGGTCCATCTTTAGGTGGCTTATGGGATGTGAAGGATGACCTTAAGATTGGGGAATTGTTCGGTTGGGACGAAGTAATCACCTGGGCCATGGATGAAGACGCATGATTGGAAGGTTTGGTTGACTGTATGTGAACGTACTGTATGTTCAGGTGGGTTTCATGTACGACGTCTGAAACATTAAAAAAAATTAGTATAAATACCTTCAGAAGAAAGAAGGATCAATTTTTTTAATTATCAATCTTTATCTTGGTTGAAGGAAGTTTTGTTGTACTGTAAGTCATTGAAATATGCGTTAGGGCAGTCCATTTTTGTGTAGATGAAAATTCCAGGTGCTCCAATCAAATTTCGAACACCGCTTCATATTGTTTAAAAAACGGGGATCTTGCATTTTTTTCTCTCTTTCTCTCTTCGTTTCCTTTTTCTTTTGTCACGAAAAATTATTTTTTCTTCACGATTTTTGGCTTGTTGTGGACCTAGTGGACTTAGCTTACTCTTAGAACTAGTTTAGAAGGGTTTTCTGAACAGCGATGACAAGATGCATGGGGAAACCCTTTCATTTTGAATCTAGGATCTTGGGGATGTCCTCATCAGCTTAGTTTAGTTTATATTTTTTTCTTCAATAAAACATATCATTGTGTCAATAAAGTTTGTCTTTCCTTCAATAAAGTTTGCCTTTTTCTTCACTTCATTGATGTATTGTGGCTTCAATGAAGAGCACTTCAATCAAAGTTTGTAGATCCCAGTTAGAGATCCCTTTTATGAATCCCTTGTTTTTTTTCATCCATTATTCTTTCTCCAGACCTTTTGTTGTTACGCCATTCTTCTAGAATAGTGCCTGTGTTGAATGCTATTGGCTCTTCTTTACATTCCCATTCTTTTTAGTATAGTATGTATAGTGTTAACTACATGATTCAATGATATTTTTTTATTTTGCAATATACAATGTGTGACAGAACTATTCTACTATGGGGTATAAAAAAGGAGGGGATTTAACGTCCAAAAATGCTTCATGCGACCTGGCAAAAATAGATACAATGTTGTATGGTTGAGAATAGAGGAATGAGAAGGGGGATCCAAGTGGTATTGGTTAGATGAGGTGAGTGACTGAAATGGGCGGTAAAAAAAAAAAAAAAGTGGGCGTTGGTTACAAAGAGAAGGTGATGTCAAAAAAAAATGAAATGGATATTTAAGGGGAGGGTCAATACTTTATGTTATTGTTCATGCCATTTGTTTCCAGGTACGTTTTTCTAATGAGAAATCGACGGATCAAGTCATATTGTAAAAAGTGGCCAAGACGTACTGTGCATGCCAATTTTTTTATTGCTAAACTCACTTAATCTCTTTTAAATGCTACTGCATATAATTAAAGAGATACGTCCGGTCATTCAATTTTCACTACAAAATATCTCTAATAAGGAGCAAAGCCCCCAAAAAACCCCGACTCCTAATCCTTCTTTGCTTACAAAAGTCAAAGAACATTTTCTGGTCAACTAAGTGCAACTACCCTCAGGTACTAAAGTAGAAAATGAGATTCTGCTAATAGTTTCCTAATGACATTACAGTACCATCCAGAACTGTAGGCCAGTTTTTTTCCTGCGCTACCGTAACATAACTGTGGAGTGCTGAGTTCCTAATAGGCAAATCCAATTTCCACACCTTCCGATTTAGTGCACTATTTTCAATGCCGTCTTCATGCTTTTCTGTGTTCTTGTCGTATTCGTCGTCCAGTATATTTTAATCAAAGATTAATCTATTTCTATGGTGAATTCAAAATCATAGATGTACATCGTTGTTAATAATAAGGGCTCAATGGGGACTTTGGAATCTGAGGGTCTATAAAATGTTTATTGCTGAATTTGAAATTTTTGTTTGACTTTAGATCTCTTTCTTTCTTTACGAAAAGGACCTCTTTGTACCCCTTAAACATGGCTCCGTCTCCCTCTTTCCAACATTGGATCAAACCCACCACTCTCACGACCCCATCTCATGGTACTTTTGCTATGATTCTGATCCTGGCTGTATTCGACCATTCCTCCCATAGTTTACAGGAACCTTACCACCAAACTTCTTCATGATCTTTTCAATCGAGTCATCACTCTGAAACCGTCCTTCCTCACCCACCTCACCACTTGGGCTCGACCGGCAGGTGAAATCGACGATGACCCACCAGTCCACGCGTTTGTTAGTCAAGAACGCTTGTCTAACTTCCAATCACGCAAACACCGCCAACTTCTTATGACCACAATGCCACCCCTTCTTTCCCTCCATCACCTGGCAACGTTTTTGGCACCAACCAATGGATTTGGATGCCCGCCCCTTTGGTACCGATTTCTCCATTCAAAAGCTGTATTTTCAAAAACTATAGTCTAGATTCCAACCTTCCTCGTCTCCCAACTGTCTTTTCTGTTCTTATGCAAACGAAGATCTTCATCACCTCTTCCTTTCATGCCCCACCAAATGGAACGTCTGGTCAGAAGCATTTCAAGCCCTCCTATTCCAAATCCATCTCACCCCCAATCTTTTACAATCCTTTCTCCGATTCCTTAGAATGCCCACTGACCCTAGCCTCCACACCACCATTTGGATCCTCTGCTCTTGTACTCTTCAAGCAATATGGCGGTTCCATTGGCAACAGGTCATTCATGATGTACCCTTCCACACTCCTCGCATCATCGCTCTAATATCTCATTTGTTTGCACGGTCTCCGACCTCCTCCCTCGCACCTTCAATATTCCGCCCCCCTGAACCTTTCCTTTAGTTTTACCTACCATCATCACGTCCTTCTTTTGTAGCTTATTTCATTCTTTTGACCTCTAGGATTAAATTTATTTATATTCCCTTGAATTCGCCTCTCTACGATGCGTTTCTAACCCCGTCATCATAAAAAAAAAAAAAGACTTTACTGTAGATCTCTCTCTTTTTTTTTTTTTTTTTTTTTACTCTCGCTTTCAGTTTTATGTTTGCTGATCAGGAAAGTCGTTTCTCTCAATCATGACAACAATGATGCACAATCTCTATGCTGCAACTATTGTGAATATCTCGACGTAGAAAATGGATTCAAGCAGACAATGACAACTCATCAAAGTGGTAAGTGCAAATTATAAATGTACAAGCACTATATTCTCGGTCAACGTACCAAACGCTTTCTCATTTTTTTTTTTACTCTATAGTGCGACGTCAAAGGCAAGATGGATAATGATAATTATATGATAGATGGACAGAGATGGACACAACCAAACCGACACTTGTCTTAGTATGGAGCATGCGGTAATTGTGTGTGCCTACAGTATCTGGGTTGCACTGGGACAAACGAAAAGTAAGAAAGAAAAAAAAAGAGATTCACGAATATTCGACACATTCTCAGCTGCATGCGATTCCTTGCTGAATGTTTTCAATTTTGCATTGCTTCGTAGTTTATTTTGGCTTCTCTATCTCTGGATGATGCTCTTCTCACCCATATCATTCTTCTTGGATGATTGACGCAAATCAAGCAATGATGTTGGTCACAAGCCTCCGGTTCAAGCAAAAACCATGTCTGAACGGATCAGCTTCCTTTCCTTTATGAGGCTACCAAGTCACCGCATTAGTACGCCTGCTATTGTATACTGTACCATCAAAGCCTACACACCATGGATATTAGTACACTATTCCAGCGATAACAACACACTTTACTTTGTAACACATGATGTCCGCCATACATTGATTTATGCTTCTCCCTCCCACTCCCTTTTAGATTGATCTATTTTATATCTTACTGTATCTCCACCTTAGTTTAGTTTTAGCTGTTTTTGTTCCTGCAACAAAAAAAAATGGGTATACCGAAATGATTCTATTTTTTTGGGGGCTTGTCTTATTATATTTTATGATTGATTTTCCTGGATTGTGAATGGTTGGTGTCGTAATGAGCAGGAGGTAGAAGTTGAAAGATGGGCCAGCTTTTGCTTTTACTGTAGCTGGGTTGATTATTTGAAATCTAACAATGCGTCTATAGTATATCGCCAGAAGTATTTCTTTTATCTGCTTTCTCTTTTTTTTTATTACTTTACATCCCCATTATAAACATCAGTGAGGCGTTTAGGCATTTTTACATTATCTTGTGGACGGGGTATATCCTAAAGAGATGTCGTCAAAAAAAATATCTTATGTATGAGTATGTGCGTGTACAGCGGGTGGGTTCACTAATATCATTTGAAAACTGAACCTCCGTAAGACGCTTTCATTATTCCTACTGCAATGGGTAGTCATTAGCGTTCAATTGCTTTTATAGACAGTGTCAGCGCATCCTTTTCGTTGTCATTGATTTTGTACAGTATGCGATACTCTTTTCCTTCGCTCTAATTCTCATCACAGCGCCATGAATTATACCACATCGAATATATGTGCAATATTTATGTACTTAGCGGGAGTCAATTGACTACATTGAAATTACCATCGCTCTCTTATCTCTTATGTATTAAACAAAAAAACTGGTTGACTGTGTGTCAAAGATGATAAAATTGTTTAAATGCTATTGTGCCTGCGTCAACGAGGCATAAAAAAAAAGATTGAAAACAGCGAGGTATTTGGTCTTTTTTTTTTTGAGAATTGAAATAAAAAGATGACTAGGATGATGCGTCGCAAGCGAGAGTCATATCTTTCTATTTAGTGAAAGAGGCTTATATGAACTTGACTAATGAGATTGATTCTCCGCGAGTCAATACCATAATTCGGAAAAATAGAAAATGCAGTACAAACATAACCACGCAATGTCTGCTCAAAATGTTTTTTCTTTCTTCAGGCTTAGAAGGATTGGTATCTATATCCGTTGGGACTTCTGAGTTTCCGCTCTGCGGGAAGACCCACTAGGGGGATAATTAATTTGAAATGAAAAATACATTGTTTTTACTCAGTTTTATTGACTGATATTCGTTTAGCATTCACCATTTTCCTCTTTTTTTTTTGACTTGAATAAAAAAGACCTTCTATTTTTTAAATCCCGCACAACGTTTTTTTGTCTCCCTTTTTGTTTCTTTTTGTGTTTGTCTTGTCTTCTTCTTTTTTTTTTGCCTTTGCCTTGACACTTTTTTAGTTCTCTCTTTGTCTTTGTATTGTCCCCATTTTTTTTATTGTGTCTTCGAATTGTCTCATCAAGTTAATCTTATTACGTTGGAAATGGATTGACTTGCTGATTTCACAACACGCACTAGTTACTTTTTAATATTGACATCTCGTTAATCTGAAACAGATCAGTATGTCTTTTCTTTGTTATTGCTACTTTACCTGAATACCAACGTCACGGAATTCTTGGCTTTTTGAAGATGAACTGTATTGATGTAGATTAGCTATCGTCATTCTTGTTTTTTTTTTTTTGATGTACGTACTGTATATCCGTACCCGTTATGATGTTACTACTCCCCCCAGCATTTTACAAATACCTCTTTAAACCAAGGCACAGTTTATTTTATTTTTGGATTGATTCACTTCACCAAGAGCTTTTGTCATATGCCATACTGAAATCAACGTTCTTGGATCTGGCGTAGTTAATGTTACTGTATTTATCCGTTTTTTTTTTTTTTTTGTTATACTATATATTTCCCTTTTCTTAATAAAATACCCCTTTTTGAAAACAATCCACAATGTGTCTTTTTTTTATTGTCTTCGTACTAATTAGCACTGAAATCCTTGCTTCTGCATTTCCTTCCACTGTATACTGTACTTTTGTTTTGGAAGTGGTGCGTTTCTTCTCTTTTTTGCCTTGGTTGAGTGAAAATACAGTATATGCAGATATCCCTTTTGCTCATGTCATCTGCTATTTTAGAAACGTCATTTTAATTTATCTATTCCAGTAACAGATTCCCAGTCAACATACTGAGAACCAAAAAACATGTATTGTATTTGGCGGGTTGAAATACTATATTTGTGCTTGCGAAATAACGTAGATGAATGGTTTGATCCAAATGTACATACTGTACATACAGCACTGTAATTTTGGAAAAAAAAATAGAGACAGTCAACAAAAAACTCCCATCTCCATGTACACATTCGCTGTCCCTTGTTTTTCATAGTATACAGAATAGAAGGTTTTATTGATTTGATTGTTACAATACAATTGTCCTTGTTCTAAACTATCTAATCTAAACCAGATACTAAGCATATACAGTATACAGTATGTTACGATCACTATCCAAACATCAACACACAACAAAGGCCATTACTGAATTGTTCTATAGTGCATCGTAAATTTTGTTTGAACCCTTGTTTTTCAATATTGCACAGTATTGTGCCTTGAAGGATAAGATATGAAAAAAAAGAGTTATCGGTTGTCATGCCTTTTTTTTATAATTGGAAGATGTACTTACTCAAGATACTGTAGATATACCCCTGGTGTTCAATCGTAGTTAAGTTTGGCATAACGATCAGTGATTTGATGACTTGAAAATGCAGTAGTTGGATAAGAAAAAGGGGGATCAAGTTGGAAGAAGATGTTCTAAGAAATACCCCCCGCCAAAAAAAAGCAGATGTCATTGTGCCGTTATTTGCCTTGGAAGATCCACCTGATTGACTTTTGGTTAAAGCACCCCTTCCCAGCAATGCACCGCACAGAGATAATGTAGATTCCATGGATTGATTAAAAAGATTTCAAAAATACGGCATTCATTTCACATCGAGTATCAACCCTTTCCTTTGACACCTGATACTGTACCGACTGGGTGCATGCATCCATAAATCAATTCTTAAAATGTAACATCGTTGTATCAGTAGGATTTCGCAGACCATATAGTATCACAGTACATACACCATAGGTACAGTAAATTACGTTCAAAATAAATGGCTGTATTTCCTGATCTTAGTCATCAGTTCCATGCTACCGATCGTTATACTGTATACAGTATACAGTACCGCACTAATACATTTTTATCTATATCACAGTATATACAAAAAATACACATAACTGAAATAGCAATGTTTTATTGACTGGTTCAAAATAAAAAAAAAGCACTATACTACAAAACAGATCTAATCTAGAAACTCAAAAGATAATCGAGTGCTCCTCAAGAATAGCCGGTAGGTTGATTGACGTTTGATATTGACCCATAATATTTCTGTCATTAATCTTGATGGGATGACAGTTGTTGCCAAATCACCGCCAACACGAATCCACACCGTGTTTCATAATAACGGATTGACACCTGGATACTTTTGATTTTGAATGATTCCAAGATGAGTGGTTGTTGATCTATTTCGATGGCTAGAATATTGCAATGCTGTTGTTTCGTCCGCATTGGAAATCCAAATATCAGGCTCGTCTGTTGCTTGTATAAGTCATTCCACTTTATGACAATCATACACCGTTTTTGCTCCAAAAGTACCATGTTCGTTGCATTCATTTGATATGTACAGTAGAGCAAGTCAATAGAAAGAGAGAAAAAAAAAAAAAAGAGGATGAGTATGTCGTAATGACCTTTTTGCCCAAGAATTTGCTTGCTTTTCACTTACCATCGAACAATAAGCCAGCGGTATCCAACATCTTTTTGCTTGCAGTACTACAGTAGATTACCAGACCCACATTATCAAATGGTTGTTTTTTGTTGACATTTACAGTACGTTGCCGATAAAATACGAGTCGTGTACTGGTAGGATGTGTGCTGTATCGTTTTTTTTTTCACGCTTTCATCGCTTTCCCATGCCGTTAGGATCCCGTCAACTGCTGTTGTGAATGACATGAGTGATGCTATCCATATGTACCGTAGTCATTATTTCGAGGGAGTATCATCTATTGCTTATTGTTGTATTAGACATTCTATACTGTGTATCCATCCTTTGAAATAGCACGACCCTAACAATAAAAAGTATAACATTCAGTAAAAAGGGTGAGGGGGGCTGCAAAAAAATGAATTTTTTTATATTGTGTATCGACGTTTTACCCATTTTTCAGAAGATCACTAACGATGCCTGTTGGTGGTCGGTTTTGTTTCCCGTTGTTGTTTTTCACAAAAGAAAAGAAAAAGACAAGATGAGAGAACTTGTAGTTTGGTGAAAGAAGCGAGGAGGAGAGAGGGTCGTTGGTGATGCAAGCAATGACGAAACACGACATATGAAAATAAAAAAGAGACATAGTATAGGGCATTGTGTTGGAAGTAGCTTGAGATGTCCAGTGAAGAGCAGATGGAAAAAAAAAGGTGAAGCTAAAATTTTTTCCGCCATCGAAAAAAGAAAGTCATGACTCGAAATTTCAAAGACCCCTTCTTATCAGGAGGGTGCCTATTTTGAGTTCAAAAATTATAGGCATAGGCGTACATGTTGCCGGATTGGTTTGATTCGCGACTGCCACCTAGTGTATAGAAGTTCAATCTCTGTTGTGCATCCATACATTAGGTATTCCAATTCCCTTCATGTTGTGCCCACTTTTTTTGCTTCTTTGAGCCTTTTGTCGGAATATTAATTTTATCTTTTTTTTGGGGTCTTGTATTTTTCATTGACATACCTGTTTTTTTACATTCTTCCAATATTTTTCTATGTTGTATTTTGTATATACTGTAAATGGAGCAATAAAATAAAATAAAAGAAAGTGTGGATCAGGCACAATGCAAGTGAAAGAAAAAATAAATTTAAATCCAGTTCTATAATACAAGGGCTCGGATCATGCATGGGTGTCATGATCTGATTTTAATTTTTCCTGCCTTTGAAAAGGAAACCCATCCATTATTCCAAACCGTAGCAATAGTTGTATTGTTTTTATATCATAACCACATTCTTATAAAAGGATGGTACATCAAATAAAGATTATCAACATTCTCATCTTATTTTAATTTGACAAAAAGCCTATTTTGTGATACTTTATGAATTAATTGCTTTGGTTTCGTACTATATGTATATCTGTTGTATCTGGGGGTACATACATCTACCATCACTAAGATATAGTGATTACCATTAAATGACGTTTTGAATGAACCTGCAAGATCCACTGCCCAATGATCACCAGGTATACTGTATTTGCATAGATTGGACGCAAAGGATTATAACCCTTTTTACTAATATTATATTTTTGACATTGGTGGCATTTTTTTCAGTCAGACGCAGTACGGTAGCTGGAGTTGTCCCTGGCATTGTCGTAATTGGCGAGCTTAAATACAGTATAGGGTCGTGTTGTAACAGTATCGGTCAATTCGATGAGCAATGCATTCATCTGTCCATTTTTCTTTAGGGATAGGTAACTTTTGATAAGATCGTAATGCATCTAACGGTGCGGTCAACTCAGCAATTTTAGGAATATGTTCCCTAAAATAATTAGCTACTCCTAAAAAACTTTGGATATCTCGACCTGTCACAGGGATAGGCCAGTCCATTACATTGGTGAGTTTACGCCTATCCAAAGAAACTCCGATATTAGAGATGCAGAATCCCAAAAGATAGAGACATTTCTGTGCAAAGTGACTTTTCTTTGAATTTAAAATTAAATTGACATCTGTTAATTTTTTTATTGCTGTGCATACATGATGTGTATGCTCACTGATATTTTTAGAATGGACAATTATATCATCCACAAATACATGTACAAAAGGTACATCTCGAAAAATAATGTTCATCACCCTTTGAAACTTAGCTGAAAGTGGTTTGAGTCCAAAAGGACAACCTTGAAACATACTGTATATTGTAGAGCATTATGTGTAAAAGTTGTCTTATGCTGATCTTCAGGTGCAATTTGAAAACGGTGAACAGCACTCTGTAGATCAAGGGTGCTAAAAACAGCTGATCCACTTAAGTGATGAAAAATGTCTCTAATCAGAGGCAAGGGAAATTTATTGATATGCCGTGGATCTAAACAAGCTCGTTTTGTAGTGGTATTTCCGAATTCATCTTTTTTCGGTGCCAGAGTCAACGGACTGTTCCATGATGTGTTGACTATGGCTAATGTGATTGTACCCTCTTGTAACCATTTATTTACGGTTTCATCTATTAAAGCTTGTAAAGCAATAGGTATAGGGTATTGTCTGAAAAATGTCCGAGAGACATTTTCCGTTGGTAGTTTTACTATTGATTCAGGTATAGTACAAAAAGTATTTTTATTTATGCATGAATTTTGTTCCAGAAGGGGTTTGAGGGAAGAAAAAAAGTTTTCTTTCAAACTCCGTTCCAGCTGGGGTGTCATTTGGCACTAGTGAATCATCTATATGATCATCAAATATGCGCACATCGTTGTCATCCCAGTTATGTGGTCTATTACTAATAGTGATCTGACATTTCTGTACCCAGTCCATACCTAATAATAAATCATCATGCATTTCAATTACTTTAAAACTGTGATTTATTTTTTTATGATTGAAAGAGATAGGTAATACATCAGTGTATCCGATTTGGTTGACAAAATTATTTTTTCCAACACCTTCAATTAAGGCTTTTTCTTTATTAATAACAAAATTATTTTTTGTACAAATATCTAAACTTATGACAGACACATCAGTGCCTGTGTCTAGTAGCGCCTGCAATCTAGTTTCCTTTACAGTCATAGGTAAATAAAGGGAGAGTGAATTTACTGATTCCATAGCTTTTGTTATTTTGATATGATGTTTACCTTTAAGTGCTTCGTTGTCAATCTCATCGGATTTTTTTTGTCTCTTTAAAGCACGAGCCTTACTGACTCCTTTTGCCTTGTCACGTTGTATGCACCTGTGTGCAGGTGCCCAAGATTTGTTACAATAATAGCATGATTTAAAATTATCATGTTTTATTTTTTGAGTCCAACAGCTGCTGGACTTAAAGTGACGCTTGTCTTGTTTTTTCTTCACATCCATAGGTAAGGTGATCGTTCTTGCAATGTCAACTAATTGGTGCACTTTGGTTGGCAAGGATTGGCCCAGGGTTTGACTTTGGCCAGCCCATGCAGCACCCACTGCATTTGCAAATTCCGTAGGTAAACATCCAAGGAAACGATAGGCTAACGCTTGCCCATCTTCCAATTCACCTTCGTGCATTGCCTTTACTAGCCTATCACCAAAGGCAAGGACGGATTCACCAGATTCCATTTCCATTGTCACTGCTTTTACACCCATAAACAGTTTATATGCAACGGATTCGAAGCGTCGTTCAAAGATAAGCCGAGCTTCTTTCCATTTCAATGGTTGATTTAAAAGGTTTTGACCAAACCATGCTTGATGTTCTTGGTTCATGGCACAGTTGAGCCATCTGCACCATTGTTCGTCTAGATTCACTTGTTCTGATGCCAATATCTTTTCGAAGGTGCTTAAGAAATCACTTACTGTGTCAAAAATACGCTGTCTTGTATCATACACATATTGATTTTTTACTTGGAACAGAGGAATATCTTTAAATGATATCTTTGACCGTACTTGTTGCTTTTCTGGTGTTATCATCATATTTAAAAAAGATTGCTGTATGTCACGGTCTTGCTTCAATTCTGCTAATTGCTTCTTGATACGCTCCATATTTGCCATGTCACCTTTCTTTTTGTAATCCAAGTAATCACCGTAAATTGTTTTTAACTTGTATTCAGTTCTACCCAGCTCCGCCTTAATTTCTTCAGGAGTGGCCATATCCATTTGATCTGGATCTACTGTTGTAACATGATCATCCACTTCCATAGATTCGGAATGATTTAAAGGATTTGTCTGGGCTTCAGTTATGATATCGTCCACAGTCTTGTTGTTATTGGGGCTGGCAGGTCTATCTTCAGAGTTCATCTTAAAAAATGTTGTAGTTCAAGGTTTTTATAAAAATAAAATAAATAAGATGAGAATGTTGATAACCTTTATTTGATATAAATCAAGCATCTTTTTATAATGATGTGATTATGGTATGAAACAGTATAACTACTACTACGGTTTGATATAATAAATGGGTTTCTTTTTCAAAGACATGAAAAAGTGAAATCAGATCATGACACCCATATATGATCTGAGCCCTTGCATTGTAGCGCTGGATTTGAATTTATTTTTATTTCACTTACATTGTGCATGATTTACGTCAATGTCACACTTTATTTCATTTCATTGCTACATTCATATGCAAAATACAACACTTCTGACCAAGAGATTTTGATTAAACCACGCTTGGTGTTCTTCATTCATTGCACAGTTTAGCCAACGGCACCAGAACCACTGTGTCAAATACACGTTGTCTGTTGTCGTAATGACTCTTGTAAGTCTCTGTCACGTTTCATGTCCTCCAATTTATTTTTAATTTCATAAAGTTGATTTTCGGTACCATATTTCTTGCACCTTATGTAATCATTGTACGGAGATTTAATACGATACTGAGATCGATTTATCTCTGCTTTCATTTCTTTAATGCTTCTTGGATGGTGTCATCATGATCCATGGTGTTCTTGGCTGCTTCTTCCAAAATTTGGTCAACTGTCTTGTTATTCGTAGGGGCAGTAGGATAATTGAGTTCAACAGGGTTCATCTTAAAAAATGTTGTATCTCGGGTCTTTTGTAAAATATATATATATATATATAAAATCGAAGTAAGATGAGAATATTGTTACTCTTCCATCAAAACCCACACTTCAGAACCCCCTTGCCACCCAGTGGCTACATAATTAATAGTATTCTCAAATTTGCTCTTCAATGTACCCCACCACAACAAAATACACTGTAATAGCTGTTTTTTCACACAAACACATCCCTGTATTCTTTTCCACGCACAAACTTATATAGTTAGTGGAAGAAGTCTCCGTAATATCCAATCCGTTCCATTCATATATAGACACACTTTTTTTTATGCATGTGATACACATTCAATGATGCTCATAATGTAAACGTACAACAGAGAAACTAATTCTAAGAAAAAGGACTTATTTATTCAGAGGTAGATAGAAACGATGACAAACTATTACTAAACTAATGACGATTCCATGATGCTAATCTACTGACGTTCCCAAATCCTTCAACCGAAATGAAAGGGTTTCCCCATGATGTTTGTTTTGCGTTTTTGAAAACGCCCCTAATTCAAATTCTAACACTAATCCTAGATCACCAGTACCCCAATGAGCCTTGCCATCATATCCTTCAGACTATCATGAAGAGAGAAAAAAAAAAAAAAAAAAAAGAAAGAGGGGAAAAAAAATGGGGGCCAAAAAAAATAGAAAGCAAAATGCGGAGACTGAATCATTCAGCCTACCATAGTGCGAAATGGCGGAAATTTTAATCCTAACCCATCAAAACCCACACTTTAATAAAAAATAAAAAAAAAACTGTGACACTCAATAAATCGGAGAATTTCCAAAAGCTCCAGCGTGAAATGGTTGTTATAAAATAAGTGATATAGGGGAATGTCGGGTGGCGGCATCTGAAAGCTGGTGAGTCACCATGGGAGAGGAAACAGAGGTGGGAGGGGGTGTCAGAGCAGCAGCAATGTGTCCAGGACGTTTGCAGTTATAGCATAGTCGAAGTGGAGGAGCAGTGGGACAGTTGTCCCGGACATGACCATCTTTGTGGCAATATGATCTGGTTTTTATTTAATTGATAAAATGTCAAGTCGTTTTATGAGAAAATGAAGACATTTGATTCTGTGGATGGGAGTTTTATAACATTATATTTGAGACTGTGTGCTATCAGATGTGTTGAATGAGAAGTGTGAGAATAAGTGGGGAATTCAGGGGGTAAAAAATAGAATAAAGAGATAAGGCGGATATACAAATGATGATGGTATAGTTACTGTACTTTGATATAAATATTGCTAATCAGGAACCAGGAATACAACACATTGTACCTGATTCACATCAATGTGACACTTTCTATTATTTTTATTGCTACATTTATATGCAAAACAGTACACTGACGAAGGTCAAGGAACTTAAAGACGGCGTGAGGTGTATATTGATGACCGATTTACATCTCAGAGCAATTTTACTACAACCAACGCAAAAATAAAAAATCATTCACCCTTCAACTACCTCATGCGTTTTTTGCCGGTAGATCACATCCGCTTCTATGTAATCCCCGCCATTAACACATACGCGCATTCGATGGTCAGCAATTGGATGGATCTAACGTACCTGGAATACTTGACTTGGATAGGACTTATGCTGCATATGATGACCTGGAGGAACAATGGCACGCCTGCTCTTACCAGGACAGGCAAGACGGTGGGATCTCGTCAATTCAGGAATGCAAGGGGTACGATGGTGCAAATTCAACGACCCCCAAGTATTTGAAGAATACGAAACTCGAAAAAGTAAGTCTGTATATTACTGTACAATATATGCATGAATAGCTACTGTATTTTTTTTAGGTGCCGTTGATATCGCAAACAACTTTCATGATCTTTGATACTTTTTTTTTCAAAAAAAAAAATAACAAATATTTTTATTCTGATTTGCTGCTTCCACGGCATGTTTTATCATCGGACAGTTCTGTCCGCTTGGCTAATATAAACAAGTCCGGAAATTAATTCCACATAATATACTAAAGTAAAATCATTGTTTTCTTTTCTTTCATCACAACTGTTGTGTGATTATTTATTTTTATTTTGTATTGCTCCTAATCGGGATTTAAATTTATTTAGTCACGGACTTTTCAGGAACAGATTCTCATGATGCGACAACGATGAGCATCAATACCTAATGGTATTATTGTCTCGAGTATCCCGATTAGGTTTCAGTTTTGACAGATTTTGGCAGGCGGCATCTGAAGTGCTGAACAATAAAAAAAAACTTCCTCTTTCCAAGTCATTATTATCATACCTAAATCCATCTGTAACTGTTCCAACTACTGTCACGATACGATCACAAATCATCAGCGATTACAACAACAATCGGTCAAACTGGATATCAGGCAAGTTTTTTTTTTTCTTTTCATTTTGTATATCACAGTTATCTTACCTTCTACCTTTTTTTTAGCTGGTGGACTCAAAAATCTCCATTACTTTGGACATGTGGACGTCTCCCAACAACCTTTCCTTCATGGGCGTAACTGAACACTATGTAAACAAACAATTCAAGCTGAACTACACTCTATTGGATTTCATACATACGGAAAATAAACATTCAGACGAAACACCTCTCAACATATCTGGATAACTCATTGACTGAACTCGGTATCAAAAAGAAGGTAGACACATGCTGTACATCCATTCATCCATCATCTATCTATCTATCTATTTATCCATCTACCCATTCAACCATCCATCCATCATCTATCTATCTATTAATCCATATACCCATTCAAACATCCATCCATCCATCCATCCATCCATCTATCTATCTATCTATTTATCCATATACCCATTCAACCATCCATCCATCCATCCATCATCTATCTATTCATCCATATACCCATTCAAACAACCATCCATCCATCCATCCATCCATCCATCCATCCATCCATCCATCATCTATCTATCTATTTATCCATATACCCATTCAAACATCCATCCATCCATCTATCTATCTATCTATCTATCTATCTATCTATCATTCACTTATTCATCCATACCCATCGGTGCGGTTATTTCACCGAAAGTTTTGTTAAATACAATAAAATCAAAAGATGAGAGTGTTGATAACCTTTATTTGATATGAACCCACCATCCTTCTATAAGGAAGTAGTTATGAACTGTATAAAAAAATACGGTACAATTACTACTATGGGCTGTTGTATTGTCACTTGTCACTAACCATTTCCCACACTATCACTGTCGTATTCCTAGTTCCTGATTAGCAATATATATATCAAAGTACCTATATCGTCATCGATTGTGTATCCGCTTTATCATTTTATTCTATTTTTACCCCCTGAATCCTCCACTTATTCTCACACTTGTCATTCCTATACAGATATAACAAGCCTCAAGTATCCACTACTTAGTGTCACATCATGAAAAATGATGGCATGAAATTTAAAATTAAAATCTGTTCCTGAAAAAGTCCGTGACTAAATAAATTGAAATTCCGATCACAGTAGGAACAACCCAAAATAAAAATAGAAATATAGAAAAGAAAATTCCCTTGCAATGATATCAATCATACCATTATATATCTAACATTAGACCATCATACGATTATGATAAAGATGATGATGATGATAAAAACTAATAATAACAATAACCCCATATACTGTAATATCTATTTTCACTGAAACATACTGTAAGATATACAGTAGTATATAAAGAGTGACTTTTTTATTGACAAAAACCGTATACAAGAATACCACTTAATTCTACCTGTCTTATATTCATTTTTTGATATACTGTATAAATAATAATGTCTAATTTATTTCGAGTAAAAAAAAAAAATAACAATCTAAAATCTAAAGTGGGGATTGGTTCAGGAAAGCTACGCGCAGGAGGAATAACAAAACTATGTAAACGAATGTTCATCGTCACATAGGGAGTCCCAATGTTCTTTTCAGTCGATATTTTTCCATCATACAATATCTAATGAGATCTTGATTAATCCTCCGCCATTCCAAGACATCCCGTGAGTCTGTGCTGAGTTCCATAGATCTACGGTGGTAAAGGTCGATTTCATCCACACGCTCTTCTGTTCTTCTTGCTGTAATTCGTCGTCCGTATGCATGTTGTCTAGATTGACGGTGGGTAGTTCATCAACTTCGTTTTGCTGTTTGTCCATATGGTTGTGAATACATTCGATAAATGATCATCTAGTTGCTGTTTACATGACTGTATAAATTCCATCTCCCAGTGATTCTGATCTGTGTAATCAATATTCAGTCCTGGATCAAGCGCTAAAAAAAAAAAAAATTAAAAAATTACAAATCTAATATTCGTGGTTTTTTTTTTTATACTTACAATAAGCCACCATGGAGATAGGAGAATCATCTGTTTTCACATAATACTGCTGTAATTTGTTAAAGCATACTTCAGCTGCCATCTTCAGAGGTGAGTCATCATTGCCCTTGATCTTCGATAAATTGATCCAATACATCCATCAAAAAGTTGTACTGTATGCAGGGATAACAATATTGATTGTAGGATAGTCTTGCCCAGATATAAATTTTGTTGCTTCTTCAAATTTGACCGATTGTTGTTGTCATTACTGATGGTTTGTGTTCGCATTCCAACAGCTACCGACGGATTCAGGGACGATAATAGCGATTTGAAAAAAGGCGATTGAACAACAGTAAACGGCTGGTCGTCGCTTACCAAGCATTCTGCCAAAAGTACGTTGAATTTATCACTATCGATATCAAATTGCCTATAACACACTCAAAGTATAGTTAACTGATACAGTATACAGTATGCCTTTTTATCTTCTTTTGTACTTACCTTTGGAAGATTTCATCAATGGTGGGTTGTGCTTTGTCATCTACATCCTTAATCGCTTTGTAGATTCCGTAGTGCTTCGCCTTGAGGTGTTTCCATTGACCGGAAGTGGATTTGTTTGTGCATTTGACAGTAAATCATCTGAAAATCAGTAGTTAGCAAAAAATCTCGTAACATCTTACAGTATTTAATATGATTATTACCTGTTATTTTCCATACACAAACATGAGACTGGCAGTATTTCCATCATCGTATAAGTCAAAATACGTCCATACCGGACTACTTCGTTGTCGTTTTCTTGGCGATTGAGTTGATGATTGAATTCGCGGTTGACTCCATGAAGTTATGACTTGAGATAAAGTTTGAGCTGTCATTTGGGTTGGCGAAGGATGTAAGAGTGACAACATCCAGAATCAGCGTGTTCCTCCAGAGTTCGCGAGTAGATAATGATATCGTCAATAAACACTTACACAAAGTCGCCCAAAAATGGTTTGGAGAATAGTAGCCATCATCCTTTGATATGTTGACGGGGCACCAGATATTCAAAAAGTTCCGAATTTCGTTGTAAAGCCAGTCTTCTTGATAGATTCATCATCCATAGCAATCTGCCAAAACCCACTTGGCACAATACATTGTTGTAAAATAGCGTGCTCCACCCAAAGATCCAATCAAAGAGTCCAGATGAGGTAACGGCTAGGCATCCTTCACAGTTATCTTGTTCATTCTTCGATAGTCTGTGCACATACGGAGAGATCCATCCTTTTTCTTCACAAACACCATTGGAGGGCCTAATAATTCCATCTTGCTGCAGTTCACCCAAGGTTTTCTTCAAATGATCATCTTCTTGCCATGAGGTATGATAAGGCACACTTTTGACAGGGGCATTGGTCACCGTATTGTTATGTAGTATGTTTGAATCCATGCACCTTGCCAATGGAGATGGAGATTCAGTTGTCAAATGAGTTGCTGAATGAGATCCTGATGGGGAAATAATGGGCTCCATGTTAAAATCTGGACCACCACTATCTAGGACTTCTTGCGATAGCATACGGGTAAAAAAGTTAAATACAGTGGGATACACAACAAAAATAAGATTAAAAAAAAAACATACTTTTTTTTTGTTTTTACTGTTCATAATTTCAGATGCCGCCTGCCAAATCTATCATAACCTAAAACATTATCGGGATATTCGAGACAATACCACTAAAGAAATTGGTATTGATGAATACCTGTTAGCGGGATTAGCAATACAAATACCTTAGCGGCACAGCACCACTAATATGTAGGTATTGGTATTGATCAATACCGCTTAGCGTGATTAGCATTACCATAATAGGTATTAGTATTGATCGGTACCAGGTGTGATGTTGGTGTAGTATCCAAAGTCAAAATAAATGAGACAAAGTTCTATTTTTATTTCAGTTAAATGATGGAAGGCTTTTATAAATATGTTACGGCTAATTTTGGTTATCAGGTCGTAACTGGAAATTGTTTTTGTAGGTTTTTTATTTTTTATAGAGTGAGCACCAGAACTTTTTAGGATTAAGTTCAACCGATTGTAGCTTCAAAGGCTTAAAGATAATATAGGACTAAACTTGAAAGTCCAAGTGAGGATGTATTATTTTCAAAGATGAAAATAATAAGGTCAATAAAATAAGTAGTGACTTAAATCAAGTCAAAAAAAAAATAAAGGAAGCGAGATTCAGACTCAGCTGTCAAAAATATATAATAAAAATATTCCAAAGTGTGGAATAAAAGGAAGCCAACAAGTTGGGAGGTTTAAAAAAACCTTTATAATGAATTTATTAAAAATAAAGATAGTAAAAAGTGATTAAAATATAATAATTAATAATAATAATTTTCCTTTTCTATGTCCGCCGCCGGTCGCCCAACTAAGGACGTCTTCTACACCAAACAAAGCGGCGAGGTCCAGTCCCCCGACATCCTCCTCCCTTGGAAGAGGCGGACCTCCACCGTTTACCCAAGGGTCCTGGGCTTCCAAGTGAGTCCAGATGATTCTTCGAATGCTTCCGTTCTGTCCGACCATTTGTGTTCGGAAAAACTGTAATAATTTTCTTTTTCAATGTTTTTCTAAGGTATTTATACTAAATTTTATAATGTTTCATGCCTCGGGCACGAAACCAAAACTGAGCGTGCGGCACGCACACCTCCACTCCGACCAAACCTTCCAATCAAGCATCCTCCTTCATTGCCCAAGTGATGATTTCATCCCAACCAAGCAATTTACTAAGTTCGAGGTCATCGTTAACATCCCACAGGCCACCTAGAGATGGACCTCCATCGTTTAGCCATTGATCCTTTTGTTTAACATGGTCACGGATTACCCGCCGTTCACCTGTACCAAAATGTTTTGTTTGTATTCTTAAGAAAGACATAAGTTTTTCATAGTACCTAACACGGTTTTCTTGTGGTCCAATAGTTATATGGGCCAAGTTGATTATGTTAGGGACCAAGTCATTATCCAAAACATGAAATCGTTGAATTTGAGCTTGCTTTTCCAAAAAATATAGGTCGAAGTATTCCTCCTTTTTGATGTTAACCATTTCTTGATGATAGCAATTTTGTTCTTCTTTGGTGAGTGTCCAATTCATATTAGTTTGTTGTCGTATTTGTCACCTTCTATATTTAGATTATAAAAAAATCTATCAAATATAGCAAATGTCAGACTCAGATCAGGAACTAACTGTCATATTCAATCCCAATAATCATTCAATCATCTAATCACAGTCCAATGATTTATTCCTCCATCTCTATATTATCCAATAATACCTTAGTAGTAGAAATTTATTATTCCAACAACCGCTTCCCCAATTTTATTATAAAAGCCTTCCTGTCGTATTCTTGGTTCCTGATTAGCAATATTTACATCAAAGTATCTATACCATCTGTATTTGTATATCCGCCTTATCTCTTCACTCTATTTTTTACCCCTGAATTCCCCACTTATTCTCACGCTTGTCATTCAACACATCAGATAGCACACAGCCTTCAATTATCCGTAGTCTCAAATATTCCGTTATCATGCTCCCATCCACAGCCACAAATATCTTCATTTTATTATAAAAAGACTTGACATTTTATCAATTGTATCACTTATTTTTACTTTTGTCCCTTATATTACAACCATTTCACTTCCATCATTTTACTAAAATAAAAATATAACCTTGTCTCACTTATTTTGACTCATCTACTACACCAACTATTACAGAGGGAATAAATCATTGGACTGTGATTAGATGATTGTGAAATGGATGTGAGATAATAAAAAGACAAGAGTAAAATAAGTGATACAATTGATATGGTTTTTTATTTAATTGATAAAATGTCAAGTCTTTTTATAATAAAATGAAGATATTTGTGGCTGTGGATGGGAGCATGATAACGGTGTATTTGAGACTACGGATAGTTGAGGCTGTGTGCTATCTGATGTGTTGAATGACAAGTGTGAGAATAAGTGGGGAATTCAGGGGTAAAAAATAGAGTGAAGAGATAAGTCGGATATACAAATGATGATGGCATAGATGCTTTTGATGTAAATATTGCTAAGCAGGAACCAGGAATACGACAGATTGAATGATTATTGTTGTATTTGTGATACCAAACCTATTTCCCATCTTCCACATCTTTATTTATTTATACCCCGCTCCGCATTTCTTCACTTTGACATTTTAATAGGTACTACATACCCTATACCTTATTTTATTCATACTTCATCACCCGCTAAACTACTTCCCCAACATCACTTCAGATTATCCCAAATTGTAACCATTTCATTATGACTCACTTAGCTATAAAAAAAGATATAAATATGACATGTTTGAATATTAAGTAAAAAGAGTAGCCAATTGTATCACTTATTTGCCTTTTGCGTTTATTTCAAATATTGGTGTACTGACAGATTGGGATTGAATATGATAGTTAGTGCCTGATATGAGTCTGACATTTGCTATATTTGATAGATTGATTTATAACTTAAATATAGAGGATGACAAATACCACAGTACTGTATGTATGTAAATGTATATGTATATCTTGTCGTTGTTTTGTCAACAGTCTGTCTCTTTCTAATGGGGTTTCGTTTGAATACAGTATATTGAGAACGTAGTGTGATGAATACGAGACTTAATAAAGTAACTTTATTATATATTAAAAAAATTAAGGACCGTAAGAAAACTCAGCTATAGTAGCTTTAATTTCGTTTTTTTGTCCCTCCGACTCTCTTTTTCAAACAGAGCCCTGCCCACCATAGGAATCGTCCATCCTTTTTTTCTCAATCGCTGCCCACTCATAGTGCTAAATCACAGAGTCTTCCATCAAAACCCACACTTCAGAAACTCCTTGTCACTCAGTAGCTACATAATTAATACTATTCTCAACTTTGTTCTTCAATATACCCCACCACAATAAAATACACTGTAATACCTGTTTTTTCACACAAACACATCCCTTATATATATATATAGACACACTTTTTTTTTTTCTATGCATATGTAATACACATTCAATGAAGCTCATAATGTAAACGTACAACAGAGATACTAAATATAATAAAAAGAACACATTTATTCAGTCGTAGATATATACAATGACAAACTATTACTAAACTACTGAATGCTAATCTACTGTCGTTCCTAAATCCTTCATCCAAAATGAAAGCGTTTCCCCATGATGTTTGTTTTGCGTTTTTTAAAACGCCCCTAATTCAAGTTCTAACACTAATCCTAGATCACCAGTTCCCCAATGAGCCATGCCATCATATCATTCAGACTATCATAAAGGAAAAAAATAAAAAAGAAAGAAAAAGAGGGAAAAAAAATGGGGGCCAAAAAAAAATAGAAATCAAAATGCGGAGCCTGAATCATCCAGCTTTTTTTTTTATGTCAAAAAATCAGGGAACTGCAAATAAAAATTAAATAAACGGACAATTGCCATAATTACCATAGAGCATAATTCGTTTTATCTTCCAGTGGAAAGGCAGTTGCAACCACTACATAATCAAACTCTAATCTATCCGATGCATTTCAAGTAAGCTATTATTTCAGAACACAAAAAGCCTATTGACGACGCGCTGAGCACGACGGTTGAGCCCCAAGAGGCTGCCCACCAAAGTGCGAAATGGCGGAGGCTCTTATCCCTTCTCTATTTTTTTTTCTTTTCAGCACGCAAACAAACCCATTGACGACGCGCTGAGCACAACGGTTTAGCCCCAAGGGGCCGCCCACCAAAGTGCGAAATGGCGGAGGCTTTAATCCTATCCCATCGAAACCCACACTTTAATAAAATAACTGTTCCGTGCCCAAAGTAGAAACATTTCCTGTCATTTTTTATATTTCTATACAAATATGCTTCCGTACCTAAAGTAAAACATTTCCTCTTTTGCTTCCGTGCCCAAAATGGAACATCTCCTCTTTTGCTTCCGTGCCCAAAATGGAAACATTTCTTGTATAAACCCCCCACCCCCACACACACACCGGTTTTTTTTTTCCACGCACATACTGTATGTATGCCATGCCCATTCAGCGAGACAATGAAAGGCATAAGAGAATAATTGTAAATAGACAAGATATGTTTAATTCTGATATAGACGCAATATAAACTATGATAACTAACGCTAAGCTGAGCTAATGACACTATTCTAAAATGAATGCTAATTTGAGGACGGTCAAAGATCACGAATGCAAAATGGAAGGGTTTCCCCATGAAGTTTGTATTGCACTTTTCAAAAGGTCCCTGATTCAAGTTCTAAGCACTAATCCAAGATCACTAAATCCACAGTTGATGTTCTAAAAAAAAAAAAAAAAAAAGAGAAAGAGGAAGAAAAAAAGAGGGGCGAGAAAATTTAAATCCATGAGAGGCGGAGTGCGAATGGTTCAGTCATCCTATTTTTCGACCTTCTATTTTTCACCACACACAAAAAAAAGTACCCATTGACGACGTGCTGAGCACGACGGTTGGGCCCCAAGGGGCTGCCCACCAAAGTGCGAAATGGCGGAGGCTTTAATTCTATCCCATCGAAACCCACACTTTAATAAAAGACTGTGACACCCAGTAAATCGAAAGATTTCCAAAAGCTCCAGCGGAGCGCCAGAGCGTTTATTATAAAAAAATAATAATGAGGAAGAAGCCGGAAAACCCCGGTGGGTAAAAAAAAATCTTGCTCTTTTAAAAAAAAAAGTACTATTGGGGTTTTTCTTTTTGTTTCCTCTGTCTTCCCGCCCTCTAGTTGGTGATCTCCTGGTTTTTTTTTTCTTTGCTTTTTTTTGTTGGCATAATGTCAACACAGACGATGTTAATGGAGTTTCTTTCTTTAATATGTGTAGAGCAGTTTGCAGTATGTCTATGATACAGGATCTACTGTACATGTGTGCTGTATTAATTTTTCTTTGCGACTACTCTTGTCCTCTGGCCGACGGCGATTTAATTTTTTTTGAGGCACTTACGCTTGGCTGCCGGACGGCGGTTTAATTTATTATGAGGCATTTATGCTTGGTTGTCGGACGGCGGTTTAATTTTTTTATGAGGCTGTTGTCCTTGTCTGACTAATGGTGGCTTGAAATTGGTTGGCTACGAGTGCAAGTTGGAAAAATTTTTCATATGAGACTGCGAGATTTAAAAATATAAATAGACCCCAAAAACCTTCAGAATTACTTTTCTTTCTTCTTTTTCTTTGGGATTGATAAGTTTCAACTACCATGATACCAAACTTATCTCTTAACCCCTCCCTACGGGGCTCAAGGGTCGCAGCTGCTTGACAGTAGACCTAGAATGAAAATTAGTATTCCCCCTTAGTTTAGTTTTCTCTCTTCCCTTTCCCATCTCCCTTCTCTCCTTTCCCACCTCCATTTCCCTGGTCAAGTCTTCCTCCTCCCTCTGGTCAAGTCCTCCTCATTTGGTCAAGTCTTCCTCCTTCCTCTGGTGAAGTCTTCCTCCTCCCTCTGGTCAAGTCTTCCTCCTCCCTCTGGTCAAGTCTTCCTCATTTGGTCAAGTCTTCCTCCTCCCTCTGGTCAAGTCCTCCTCATTTGGTCAAGTCCTTCTCATTTGGTCAAGTCCTTCCTCATTTGGTCAAGTCTTCCTCATTTGGTCAAGTCCTCTCAAGCCTGCCCAGTCTCTTGGCCATCTCGATGACATACAGTAAGGTAAGTGGTATTTTCTTTTTCTTTTTACAATATGAAAGTGTTATACTGTATTGACATACATTGTATTGCACTTTTAATATAGGCACGCCATTCCTGGGGGGTCCATGCCTATTCAAGTAGATTCAAGCAGATTCAAGCCTACGCCAAGTCTCTCCAAGCCTGTCCAAGTCAATTCAAGTCAATTCAAGTCAATTCAAGTCAATTCAAGTCAATTCAAGTCAATTCCAAGCCAATCCAAGTCAATTCCAAGCCTGTCCAAGTCAATTCAAGTCAATTCCAAGCCAATCCAAGTCAATTCCAAGCCTACGTCAAGTCTCTCCAAGCCTGTCCAAGTCAATCCAAGTCAATTTCAAGCCAATCCAAGCCAATCCAAGCCAATCCAAGTCAATTCCAAGCCAATCCAAGTCAATCCAAGCCTACGCCATGTCTCTCCAAGCCTGTCCAAGTCAATTCAAGTCAATTCCAAGCCAATCCAAGTCAATTCCAAGCCTACGTCAAGTCTCTCCAAGCCTGTCCAAGTCAATCCAAGTCAATTCAAGTCAATCCAAGCCTGTCCAAACCTATTTCAATTGGGGTCCACGTCAATTCAATCCAAGCCTACTCAAGTTATTGCCAAGCTGCTCCAGGTCTGTCCAAGCCTATTCAAGTCAACGCATGCCAACTCAACCCAACCAAGTCTGTCCAAACATATTCAAGCATACTCCAAGTCTGTCCAAGTCTATGTCAAACCGATTCAACCCTGTCCAAACATTTTCAAGTCTGTTGTAGTTTAGGTTTTTAAAATAAAATAAAAGTAAAATAAAAAATAAAAAATAAGATGAGAATGTTGATAACCTTTATTTGATATAAATCAAGCATCTTTTTATAATGATGTGATTATGATATGAAACAGTATAACTACTACTACGGTTTGATATAATAAATGGGTTTCTTTTTCAAAGACATGAAAAAGTGAAATCAGATCATGACACCCATATATGATCTGAGCCCTTGCATTGTAGCGCTGTATTTAAATTTATTTTTATTTCATTTACATTGTGCATGATTTACATCAATGTCACACTTTATTTTATTTCATTGCTACATTCATATGCAAAATACAACATTACCCTCCTCCAGGTTGAAATATACGTATATTTATTTCTTATTTGTTTTAGGCCTTTGTTTATTTACAACCGAAGTTTATTATTTTTTGTTGTATTTCCTTTTCTTTTTTAAGGGACTTTTTTTAGTATCATCTTCTTTACCCAATCTTTCCCAGTATTGCTGTATGGATATAGGATCGGTGAATTTGTCTGGTGTTAACCAGCTATCTTCTTCAGGACCGTATCCTTTCCATCGCACTAAATATTTTCTTTTTCCACTAGTACCGGTATGACCAATAATAGATTGTATTTCATATAGATCATCACCTTCTAGTACTTCATCTTGTGAAATCAATTTTAAATCAGAAGGAGGATAATCTCTTGATGTTAACATTTGATTTTCATCTTGTAAAACATAAGATCCACCTTGTGTTTTTCTGACAACTGTATAGGGTCCCTGATATATAGGTGCTAATTTTGATGTTCGTGATGGTAACTTTATCATTACGTGGCACCCAGGTTTAAATTCAGTGATATTATTTTTTTTATCAAATTTATCCCTTTGGCTTTTATTTATCATTTCAGTTCTTTCTTTTATTGCTGGAAAGACTACATTCATCATGTAGTCTACCCTTTTTATCATTTGTTCATGCGACATTGGTTTTTCTGCCACTTCATTGGAGTTTCGGTAATCTTCAAATTTATTCATTCTTCTAGCAAACATTAGTTCGAAAGGAGCTGAATTTAATTTTTGAGAATAGTGTAAATTGATAGCTAATTGTGTGCTAGGCACAAAGAAATCCCAATCTTTATGACTACCATCTATTCTTTTTCTAATTACTTCCAATGTTTTATATACATATCGTTCTGCTAGTCCATTCGCCCTAGGGTGATATGGAGTAACCAATCTGTGATCAAAGCCAATTGATTCAGTTAACTTTTTCATAAATGAATTTTTAAATTCTGTACCATTGTCAGATTGCAAATTTTCGGAAAACCGAAATCGCAGAAAATTTTGATGAAATTTTTACTAGGGTATCTGATTGTTTGTTGGGTAATGCTCTTAAAATACAAAATCGGGTACATACATCTACCATCACTAAGATATAGTGATTACCATTAAATGATGTTTTAAATGGACCTGCAAGATCCACTGCCCAATGATCACCAGGTATATTTGCATAAATTGGACGCAAAGGATTATAACCCTTTTTACTAATATTATATTTTTGACATTGGTGGCATTTTTTAACCACCTCTAATGCGTCATTCATGATATTCGTCCAAAAAATGCCATCTTTACGTAGACTTTTAACAATGCTATTGGCACCAAAATGTCCTAACAAATGGGCATGTTCTAGAAGAGATTGATGTTCTTCTTTTGGTGGTGTCATCATTTCTGTGTGATGGGCTTCTGGTAGATGTAAATGTCGGATCTTGAATATCGCCTTATTTTTTTTATTGGTGATAAATTGCTGTACCGACTTATTTATTTTATATTTTTTATTATTGAGCAACTGTTTTATATGGTGTTGACCATCATTATTTGGCTTATATGCCAATGTACCCTCCTCCAGCATGTTTTGGTCCGAAAACAAGCGTGATAACATATCTGGTAAGACATTGTCAAGACCAGGGAGATGGACAACATCAAAGGTGTACTTTAAAATAGTATCTAACCAATTGATCATCATCGAATTAGCTATACGCTGTGTATGGATGTATGTTAATGCTTTATGATCAGTTTGTAAGGTAAATTTATTACCCCATAAAAATTTATCAAATTTCTTTAAAGCAAAGACCATAGCGAGGAGTTCACGCTTAGTGACACTATAATTACGCTCAGATTTAGAGAGTGATCGTGCCATAAAAACTAATATATTTGATATGATTATCAATAATCTGAAATAAAACAGCACCAATGCCTGTATCAGAGGCATCAGTGGCAACATAAAAATGTGCATTTAAATCAGGATGTGTTAAAAGGGTATCATATAGTAGAGCCTTTTTTATTTTTACAAAATGAGTAATGCATTCATCCGTCCATTTGTCTTTAGGGATGGGTAACTTCTGATAAGATCGTAATGCATCTAATGGGCGGTCAACTCGGCAATTTTAGGAATATGTTCCCTAAAATAATTAGCTACTCCCAAAAAACTTTGGATATCTCGACCTGTCACAGGAATAGGCCAGTCCATTACATTGGTGAGTTTACGCTTATCCAAAGAAACCCCGACATCAGAGATGCAGAATCCCAAAAGATAGAGACATCTCTGTGCAAAGTGACTTTTCTTTGAATTTAAAATTAAATTGACATCTGTTAATTTTTTTATTGCTGTACATACATGATGTGTATGCTCACTGATATTTTTAGAATGGACAATTATATCATCCACAAATACATGTACGAAAGGTACATCTCTAAAAATAATGTTCATCACCCTTTGAAACTTAGCTGATAGTGGTTTAAGTCCAAAAGGACAACCTTGAAACATATATTGTAATCCATTATGTGTGAAAGTTGTCTTATGTTGATCTTCAGGTGCGATTTGAAATCGGTGAAAAGCACTCTGCAGATCAAGGGTGGTAAAACAGCTGATCCACTTAAGTGATGAAAAAATGTCTCTAATCAGAGGCAAGGGAAATTTATCATCAGGCAAAAATTTATTAATATGCCGTGGATCTAAACAAGCTCGTTTTGTAGTGGTATTTCCGAATTCATCTTTTTCGGTGCCAGAGTCAACGGACTGTTCCATGATGTGTTGACTGGGGCTAACGTGATTGTACCCTCTTGTAACCATTTATTTACGGTTTCATCTACTAAGGCTTGTAAAGCAATGGGTATAGGGTATTGTCTGAAAAATGTTCGAGAAACATTTTCTGTTGGTAGTTCAACTATTGATTCAGGTACAGTACAAAAAGTATTTTTATCTATGCATGAGTTTTGTTCCAGAAGGGGTTTGAGAGTAGAAAAAAAATGTTTTCTTTCAAACTCCGTTCCAGCTGGGGTGTCATTTGGCACTAGTGAATCATCAATATGATCGTCAAATATGTGCACATCGTTGTCATCCCAGTTATGTGGTATATTACTAATAGTGATATGACATTTCTGTACCAAGTCCATACCTAATAATAAATCATCATGCATTTCAATTACTTTAAAACTATGATTTATTTTTTTATTATTGAAAGAGATGGGCAATACATCAGTGTATCCAATTTGGTTAACAAAATTATTTTTTCCAACACCTTCAATTAAGGCTTTTTCTTTATTAATAACAAAATTATTTTTTACACAAATATCTAAACTTATGACAGACACATCAGTGCCTGTGTCTAGTAGCGCTTACAATCTAATTTCCTTTATAGTTATAGGTAAATAAAGAGCTAGTGAATTTCTTGATTCTAACGCTTTTGTTATTTTACTATGGTGTTTACCTTTTTGTGCTTCCTTATCAATTTCAGAAGATTTGCGCTGCCTTTTCAAAGTGCGGGCTTTGCTAACACCTTTAGCCTTGTCATGCTGAGCACACCTATGGCCTGGTGCCCATGATTTGTGACAGTAGTAACATGGTTTATTCGAGTTTGTTGATTTAAAACCACTTTTAAAGAAACGGTTTGGTTCCACCTGTCTTCTTTGCTGTCTTTTCACATCCATTGGTAACGTGATGGTCCTAGCTATATCCACCAACTGATGCACCCTGGTGGGAAAAGTGTGCTCACTTGTTTGGGTTTGGCTTGCCCAGGCTGCACCAACAGCATTTGCCACCTCATTTGGGAGACAACCCAGGAAACGATAAGCCAGTGCTTGGCTATCTTCCACTTCGCCTTCATTCATCGCTTTTACTAGCCTATCCCCAAAGGCAAGGACAGATTCACCAAGCTCCATTTCCATGGTTACTGCTTTTACACCCATGAATAATTTATAGACAACAGATTCGAAGCGACGTTCGAAGATTAACCGAGCTTCTTTCCATTTCAATGGTTGATTTAACAGATTCTGATCAAACCATACCTGGTGTTCTTGATTCATAGCGCAGTTAAGCCATCTGCACCATTGTTCATCCAGATTCACTTGTTCTGATGTTAATATTTTTTCAAACGTGCTTAAGAAATCACTTACTGTATCAAAAATGCGCTGTCTTGTGTCATACACATATTGATTTTTTACTTGGAACAGAGGAATATCTTTAAATGATATCTTTGACCGTACTTGTTGTTTTTCTGGTGTAATCATCATATTTAAAAAAGATTGTTGGATGTCACGGTCTTGTTTTAATTCCGCCAATTGCTTCTTAATGCGCTCCATGTTAGCCATGTCACCATTCTTTTTATATTCCAAATAGTCACCATAGATTGTCTTGAGCTTATATTCAGTTCTGCCCAGCTCCGCCTTGATTTCTTCAGGAGTGGCCATATCCATTTCATTTGGATCTAGTGTTGTAACATGATCATCCACTTCCATAGATTCAGAATGATTTAAAGGATTTGCCTGGGCTTCAGCTATGATATCATCCACAGTCTTGTTATTGGTGGGGCTGGCGTGTTGAGGTTTATCTTCAGAGTTCATCTTAAAAAATGTTGTAGTTTAGGTTTTTAAAATAAAATAAAAGTAAAATAAAAAATAAAAAATAAGATGAGAATGTTGATAACCTTTATTTGATATAAATCAAGCATCTTTTTATAATGATGTGATTATGATATGAAACAGTATAACTACTACTACGGTTTGATATAATAAATGGGTTTCTTTTTCAAAGACATGAAAAAGTGAAATCAGATCATGACACCCATATATGATCTGAGCCCTTGCATTGTAGCGCTGTATTTAAATTTATTTTTATTTCATTTACATTGTGCATGATTTACATCAATGTCACACTTTATTTTATTTCATTGCTACATTCATATGCAAAATACAACAAAGTCTATTCCAAGTCTGTGAAGGCCTGCTCAATGCCAACCTAGGTCTATTCAAACCTATTCCAATGGTGCCCAAGTCCATTCAAGTCCTTCCAAGCCTATTTCAAATCGATTCAAGTCAACACACGTCTATTTCAAGTCTATTCAAGTCAACACAGTCCTATTCCAAGTCAACGCAAGCCTATTCCAAGCCTATTGTGGTCTACTCTTTTTTTTTTTCTCCTTTCCCTTCTTGTTTTAGATTGGTATTACTTTGTCGGATGGAAGCTCTTCTTTTCAAGTCAAGTCAACCCTCTGCAAACAATTCAAGTCGGATCAAGCCTATGCACGTCAACTCAAGTGAACTCGATTTATGCCAACTCAAGTCTATGCAAGCCAACTCAAGCTTATTCAAGTCAACTCAAGCTTATTAAAGTCAACTCAAGTCTATTCAAGATTATGCAAACCAAAAATCAAGTCAGCTCAAGTCTATTCAAGGTTATGCAAACCAAAAATCAAGTCAACTCAAGTCTATTCAAGCTTACGCAATCCAAATCAAATCATCTCAAGCCGTTTCAAGTTTATTCAAGTCAATTCAAGGCTGCTCAAACCTATGCATGTATATTCAAGTCAACTCAAGTCCTTGCAAGTTCACTCAAGCGTATTTACCGAAACGATCATACGATTCCCTTGGAATTCCTGGCTTAGTAATAGAAGGGATTTCATCCGATGAATCCATACCATGTAGTTTAGATATTTTATTTTAGCATTACCTTTTTACTTTTATTATATCATTATATCATTTTCTGGAATAAAAATTGCTTGCTTTTGATACTTCAATCGTTGTCTCTTTCTTTTTTTTTTTTTTTTTTTTGTAGTTGGCGTTTCTTACCTCTCGTTCATTTCTTTCTTTTCTTTTCTTTTTAGTCTTGGTCTCTCTCTCTCTCTCTCTCTCTCTTTTTTTTTTTTTTTTTTTTTTTTAATTGAAGCCTTTTGTGATATGATGTTTCAAAAACGAACCTTTTATCGTATTTGTCATTTGTCATCGTCCATACATATCATTCATCCGGTTATCCATCACAACTCAACAACTGTACCGTGCCCTGATCAATATAAACCCAGCACTGGTTATGTATCAGTTGGTCTACTATTACAATCAATGGTTAATCGTCTACCTTTTTTAAAATACACTATTGTGTTCCCTCATCTCGAACTCTACCAATAATCCATTATCATCTACAATCTCTCATGAAACATTACACCTTTAGGATGTAGTTTAGTCAGTGTTATATCTTGTGTTTAAAGTGCAGTCATCTTTTCCCAATAAATACACCTTTTGGGCAACCTATTTTGTGCTTTTTTTTCGTTGTGTGTGTGTGCGCTGGTATTGAATGGGGTGGCATCGAAATACAGTAATGGTCGACTTTGTATCTTTAAAATGTCATATATTTTAGTTTAGACAAGGTACTGTACTTTCATATGTACAGAAACAAGAAGACATTATAGTACGTAATAAACCACCTTCATTTAGACGCCATCTATAGTATATTCAAAATGTCAAGATCAATCACGTAATATGCAAACAAACAAACAAATAAACAAGTACAGTATCAATAATGACGAATTGGGGACGGTTTATTTCAGAACAATATTAAGAAAGAAGAGTGTTTAATCTATGTGTGGATGCGTGGACTAAGTGTAGGTAAGAGGAACGACTGGTTGAAACTAACTAGTACATGCAAAACTAAAGGGAGTGTGTGGCTCATTCTAAAACGGGATCTAAATGGAGATAGAAAATGAGGGCGACTCTTGGGAGACATATTGGTTAACCAACATTGCTCTAAAACAGATATCGTAAATAGTTTCAAAATCCTGCCTGTACAAAGCATAATAAAAGCAAATGGAATATATATTTATTTGGAGGATAACATTGATCAACACCAATCTAATTGGAAGGGACGATGATAAAAAGGAATCTGTTGTTCAAGACATGAGCGAAATCAATGGGACAGCTTTCATTGAAGTAAGTAAAAAGATATTTTTTTTTATTTAGAAGCAGATACGAACTATGGCCAACTAACACTAAACTAAGCTAATGATGATTCCACAAAGCCAACGAAATGGTGGTTCTAAATCCTAGATCCAAAATGAAAGGGATCCCCATGCATGTTGTAATCCTTGAGCTGAAAACCCTTCTAAACTAGTCCTGATACAATTCTAGGTCCAAATAAACCCATAAAAGCTGAATGGTGAAGAAAAATTGAAGGGAAAAAAAAAATAGAAACATGCGCGAGAAAAATATAAACCTCACGTGTGCGGCATTTGAAATATTTTTGTTCACCCAATTTTTTCAGAGGATAACTCCCTCGCCCTTTTTTTTTTTTTACTCCTTCACTCACTTCCTTTTTTACATCAAACGCCACACAACATCAACAACTTTGTAGTTTCGTTATTTTTTTTTCTTTTACAGCAATCCTCACCATTCAACAATGACACCATGACTTTACTCTTTAGACATGGAGCGACTTGGGCTGGCTTAGGTTACTTCGATTTGACTGTACACCAGAGTAGGTTATGTCATTCGCCTTGAAAAAGAAAAAATACCTTGTCCCTTGGATTAGTTTACCTTCCATTTTAGTTATATCATGACAAAATATTCTGCTTCATGTTAAGAACTGCGTCATAGAAGGGGCACTAGATTAGCTTAGTATTGGTTATCATAGTTTATATCTGTATGAATAAAAAATTTGTCGTTGTCTTCTTTATTGTTACCGTCTCTTATATGTTTGTGTTATCAAATGGTGGTATGTCCACATTGTTTATGTGCCTACAAAAAAAAAAAAAAAAAAAAAAAGTAAAGCGTGTTTGTGTACGTGTGCAAGAAAAAAAAAAGTTAGTAAAGTGGTGACATTGGCCAACTGTCGTTGTGCAACACTCCCATCTATCAAAATAAAATATTTAATTCATACACAAAAACTTTGCGTTGCAAAAGTTACAGCGTAAATCACCATAGTCGTGAATATCGTCACCTGCTTTATATCAATGTTTGAATGAATCGGATGATATACTGCACGGCAAATCTGAAAGATGTTAGTGCTCGTTGTTCACATGGCAAATATATCCTCCATAAAATCCATACAATACATACAATACATACAATACATACAATACATACAATACATACAATACATACAATACATACAATACATACAATACATACAAATCAGAGTATAACCTCAAGTCAATGATTGTTTATTGATTGACAAAATAAAAAATAAAAATAAAAACCTAAATATCTAATATCATTGATCATCTTCTTTTCTTTGCATTCTAACGCTGAAACATTAACATGGGATTGATGAGAGAGGGGGGTAGAGAGAGAGAGAAGGGCTTTTGCAAAAGAAGATTCATCACAAGTAAAACTAGTTCACCACAAGAGATGGATCCATCACAATGTTCTATGCATTTTCCTGTGGAAGGCGTTCCTCGGTGTTAATATCCCACACTGCAATGGATGGCTTCTTGATTTGGTTCCCTTCCACATCGTGACCATCGTGTTTGTCTCCAAAACGTCGTCCGTGTTGAACTGGGGTCGTCGTTTCAAATCAATGTTGAGAGAGGGAGAGCTGATCCAGTTCACACTACATGTTGATCGAGAAGGTGCGTAGAAAAGAGGCGATGAGATGGCCCACCACAAAACACCGAATCTAAGGTCTTGTTGATAATGGAGCCTTCGGGTTCCTGTGCGCATATGCCATTTCGGTCGAAATCAAAAAAAGCATTTTGCCCGGTTTCAGTGTCCGCTGTGTGTGAGAGGGAAACCGTTTGAGCCCATCATCAGTGGAAAGGGGGGGGCCACCTAATCGTCGTCTACTGTAGCCATTTAATTTTCGTCGTATCTTGCGAAACATGGTTCGTTTCAACGTCTGGACGGTTCCGCCTCCCTCAAAATCATCCACAGCACCGTTATCTTGATAGGAAGAAGGGAGTGTGAGTGGGTTCTGCTGTGCGTGCCTGCTAATGGTGCCGTACCTTACATTCATCCAATCTAGTTCATAAGCGACCGATTCCATACACACCTCATTTTGATGTTGCGCAGAGAATCTATCCATAATACAAAAAAAAAAAAAAAAAAAAAAAAAAAGTCAAACTCTTATGTTGTATATATATCTTTTTAGATAGAAAGGTCCTTGACTTACATGACGGAGCCCCAATCGTCGTTGGTTGTTTTTTTTTTCTGGTCACTCATCCACTTTCATGAGTACATGAAGCCATTTTGTCTTGATGAAAAGTGAGCATATACAGAGAGTGCTTCGTAGTCAACGATAGCAACGCGAGCCAGTAGTAGTACTTTTGGAGAGAGAAAAAAAATTGTTGAGCCGGTGGGTGGGAGAGGTCGAGGGAAAAAAAAAATAGTTTGAAATTCAGATGTCGACGCCCAACGCATGTGAAATCAGCAGAAGCCAAAAAAAAAAAAAAAAAAAAAAAAAACCACTTTATCATCATACCCTACGTAAAACAATCATTGAAATGTGAAAATATATATATATAGACTTTATTGAAGTTGATAAAATTGATGATCAGATAAAATATGAATAAGAAGAAAAAAAAAACTAAGATGTGGGGGGAGGAAGGTAAAAAAAAAAAAAAAAAGGGGGGGAGAGCGATTATTGTTGCAATTTCAAGGCATCTTCCAAGGTATTCAAAAAGATGTCAGCATGATGTTGTTGGAAGGTGAGCATGGGGCGTAAGCGCACGGTGCGATCACCACAGCCACCGACATTGACCCCGCGTTGGCGCATATCCGTCAAGAGCTTATCACGATGGGCACCATCCACTAAATCAAACGCAATAAACGCCCCTTGACCACGCACATTGGCCAATGTGGGCAGGGTTGGTAATTGAGATTGTAAATAGCCACCGACCTGTTTGACATTGGTCAATAAATCCTTGGATTCCACTTCGTTGATGATCGCCGCCGCTTGCATGGCACGCACTGGGTCGCCCATCCATGTATTGTAAAGTCGGTAAGGTTGTGTGGGTCGTAGTCTACTGTTCAAAAAGAAGCCCGCTGCTTGGAATTTCTTGGAAAACGTCACCATGTCGGGCGATTCGGGTAAATCCCATGCTTCATGTGCCCAAAAAGTGCCCGTGCCACCCACGCCGGTTTGGACTTCGTCCACAATAAATAACACATCGTGTTTCTTGCAAATCGCCTGCAGTTGACGGAAATAAGAAGGAGATGCTATTGATCATCAAATAAAAAAAAACAATAAAATGAGTCAAACATGATTCCTATTTTTTTTTTTTTTTTTTTTTTTTGGTGAGGGGCGTGGGGCTTTACCATGATTATCACCACCTTCGGATTGGATAGGTTCCACGACGACGGCTGCCACGGGTTGTTTGTTTTCCTTGATCAGCTGTTCGACGGCCTGTAAGGATTGTTGTTCGACAGAACGATTGTAATCTTGATGTTCATCCAAGGGGTATTTGAGTAATGGGAAGGGAGCCTTGGGCCAGTTAAAGGCAGGGATATCGATCTTGTGAATGGCTTTGGAGGCGGTGGCCGTCAAGGAACCAAACAAACGACCATGGAACGCTTGAGAAAAGCTAAGGATCGACAGATCAGGCGAACCTGGGGCTTGATTGTTCATACAACTATTCAATTCATCCATCGTGAACTCAGCATCACCACGTAACTTGGCCGCCTTGTACATGAACGCCGTCTTGAATGCATTTTCGTTCGCACATGAGCCACACATCACCGTAAACACTTGATCCAATCCCTTGGGTGCCACCCGCATAAATGCCTTTTCCACTTGATCCACCCAGTCCTTGTTGGGATTCACCCCCAACGCCGCTCTATTTGGTTTTGAAGAAAAGAAAGATAAGTATACATGTTCCCCTCATCCCATCAACACACACACACGCACCCCACCCCCCCCCTCTCGGTCCATCCGCTGTTGTTGTTGTTGTTTTTACCTGTTGGCAAGTGCGGTTTGAAACGCAGGATCCTTAGCCAATGCCAAAAAGGCTGGATTGTTGTAACCAACGGGGATCGACGCAATTTGAGCAAACACATCCAACATGGTGTTTCCATCGGCATCCACAATATAGTTGCCCTTTGACTTTTCGAAATCTATTAGAAGAGAGGGTAGAAGAGGGATCAATAGGGATGGTCATGATCAGCGTTTGTGTGAGTCTCTTTTACCTGCAACGAAAAAGACAGAGCGGGTATCTTGGTATTGGCTCAATCGTTGTAAAATAGCCTTGGATTCAGGCCCAGGCACCGCAGTTTTCATGGCTGGCAAAGCAGGTTCATCAGGAAAAAAAGGGGTAGCATTGGGTGCCGTTGCTGTCTTGGTAGCGACCGTCGCTAAGGTCCGCTTCGTCGCGCGTTGGGCAATAGGGAAAAGAAGTGCACGTTGAGAAGATACACGAAGCATTGCAGTAAAAAAAAAAAAAGAGTGGGGGAAAAAAATGAAGTGAAATAAATAAACAAAAAAAAAAAAAAAAGAATGGGGGATTTTATTTTTTTTTTTATTATTTATATGTCCATACAAAAAAAAAGTAGGCCTTCCTTATACGAACCGTGGTTATTTTTTTTGAAACAAATCGAAGTTTGTTGTCATAAAGTTTGGTGGGCATAAATGTATCTTGCGTTATCATGGCGTTTGATTGGTGGATCGACTTACAAGTCCGCTATTTTTAACGGGATAAGCTCTTTTATAAACTGACATATTTTTCTTTACCAGTTTAGCCGAAGATAAGACATATACGGTACGGGGGAAGTTACAGTTGACTACAGTATATAGTAACTGACTTGACTATCCAGTTCAAACGGAATTTATTTATTTTTTTGTAAAACTGTGCTGTGTTGGATGAATGGATCTTTTCCTTATGAGTTCATCTCGACGGATTTTCATTGGTCCAACTTCAGTCATCATTCCTATTGACACATGAATGTTTCTTTTGCTACTCACTTTTCAATGCAATCATTTTTCTCTCTCTTTTTTTTTTTTTTTTTCTAACAGTGTTTTGTTTTATTTTTATAATCACTGCCAATATTCCATGCTGTCGCACCCCTATTTGGTGGATCCGCATTTTTAAATACCGCCCACATTTCTTGGTTTTTTTTTTTGGTGAAAATTGTATTCTCCATTCCACCCCTCTTGTTCTTTTCTTTTAAACAACAAAATGGCAGAAAAAGATCCCACAGATAATGCAACGACAGTGCCATCACCACCAACGTCAATAAAAAAGACAGGCATGTCTATACAAACACATGATATAGTGCTTCTCGTTGTAGTGACGCTCCTTGGCTTGGCTGTACGTTTTTATCACCTAGATCAACCCAATCAAGTCGTGTAAAGTATATATATATATGTGTGTGTGTGTGTGTTTGTGTATATGTTATCTACTTATTTGAAGTATTACAAAGAAATCTCATCTCTTATCATTTTTAAATAGATTTGACGAAGTTCACTTTGGTGGATTTGCAGGCCAATATATCAATGGCACGTTTTATTTTGACGTGCATCCTCCATTAGCCAAAACCTTGATTGCTTTATCTGGCTATCTATCTGGCTATCGTGGTGATTTTGACTTTGGTGCTATTGGAAAGTAAGTGCTTTTTCTTTATAAAAAAAAAAGAGGAGACGCGACAAAAAGTAACCCACCATGTTACTTTGCTTAGTTCTTATGCCGACGGCCAAGTGCCGTTCTTCCAAATGCGTGCTGTTTGTGCTATCCTGGGGGCCCTCTTGGTTCCAATGTCGTATATGACTTTACGTGACGGTGGTCATTCAACAGCCGCCTCGTTGGTGACAGCCATAGCCGTTTGTTTTGGTAAAAACTAGAGACATCACCATTAGCAGCTTAACCCTTCGCATTTTTATTTGTATGCCATGTTTTCATTCAACTGACTTTCATTTATTTTATTCTTACAGAAAATAGTTTAGTTACCAATAGCCGATTGATTCTTTTGGATGCCTACTTACTCTTCTTTACAGCATGGACGTTCATGTCATGGAACAAATTCTTCAAGGTCCAGGACCGACCTTTTACTTTCTCTTGGTGGGTTTGGTTGACAATGACGGGATTGGGATTGGGAAGTACAGTCAGTTCGAAATGGGTGGGGCTTTTTATCATTGCTACCATTGGCTGTTCCACCGTGAATCAATTATGGCATTTATGGGGCGATCTCACTATTACAAAGGTAACCCCCCCCCTGTGCAACACAACAAGAAAGAATGAGGGATGATCTCATTAGGATGAATGATTATCTTTTGTAGTCTCGATTTATGCAACATTTCCTTGCTCGTACGATATGCTTGATTCTACTCCCTGTGGGCTTCTATATTGCGACGTTTTATATTCACTTTTATTTACTCCCCAATGCTGGTCCTGGTGATAGCATGATGTCTTCTCATTTTCAACATTCTTTAGTCGGACATGAAATTCAGGATAGCCCTAAAGGTAAAAAAAAACCCCCCCCAATGAATGAAGTCTTTATTTTTTCCTTCCATTTAAAAAAAAAAATATGTTTTATAGATATCACTTTTGGTTCCATTGTCACTATCCGTCATCTCGGTACAAATGGTGGTTACTTACATTCTCATAAATCTTCGTATCCTGAAGGAAGTAAACGTAAGTCATTTCTACAAAAAAAAAAAGTTATCCAATCAACTTACTTAAATCAACACATGCGTTCTTTTTTATATATATATATATATATCATAGAACAACAAGTGACACTTTATCCATATCAAGATGACAACAATTGGTGGATCATACGACGAATGAACGATACGTTGGACTTTAGTGAAAAGACTTCGGGCGATGTGTTGGGCACGGATGGAAAAACATGGCTGGATTATGTTCGGCACGGGGACCTGATTCGCTTAGACCATTTATCCACTCGGCCCAAACGATTACATAGTCATGATATCAAAGCACCCGTTTCAGATCAAGAGGCATACAAAGAAGTCAGGTAAAAACAGGAAAACAATTCCCCCAGAAACAGGTGTGTGTGTGTGTGTGTGTGTGTGTGTGACTAAGAATGGTTTCTTTTTTTTTTTTTGAAGTGGCTATGGGTTCCCAGATTATGAAGGTGATTCCAACGATTATTGGCGTGTCATGATCCCATCCTATCAAGACGACAACAACAACGACCGACTCGAAACCTTACGTACCTCGTTCCAACTCATCCATCCCTTGCAATCATGTGCGCTGTATTCTGGCAACAACAAAAAATTACCCGATTGGGGGTTCGGACAACAAGAAGTCGCCTGCATTCAAAGTGGCAAGGTCCCGAAAACATTATGGATGATAGAAGAAACAAGAAATGATTTACGTAAGTTAAGGGAGGGAGTCGAAAGGGGAGAAGGCTGGTTTTGTTTGATTCGTTTCATTGATGGATTGATTGATTTTTTTTTTTTTTTTTTTTTGTGGGGTGGTGGTGGTGATTAGTGCCGGTCGATAAGACATCCATGGTGAATTATGCCATTCCTGGCTTTTGGACCAAATTCAAAGAACTCCATCAACGGATGTGGACGTCCAACAAGGAACTGACGGAATCGCATCCCTACCAATCCCGGCCGTCCGATTGGCCCATGCTGCGCCGCGGGGTGTCGTTCTGGGCGCGTGACCAACGCCATGTATATTTCTTGGGCAATGCGCTGGTGTATTGGTCGACGACGGTGGCCATTTTTACATTTTTGATTCTTAGTGTGTTTTTCATGGTACGGTCCCATCGGCAGATCAAGGAACGGTTTGATCCTCTGGTCCAAGCGTTTTATCAACGCGCAGCAGGCTTTTATACCATGGCATGGGCGTTCCATTATCTTCCCTTTTATGTCATGGGACGCCAATTGTTTTTACATCATTATTTGCCAGCGCTTTATTGTGCCACCTTGGTGTTGGGCGTAGGTGTGGATTGTATCTTGCAAAAATGGTCCTCCGGCGGTCTCAAACATGGTATGTTGCGTTGGCTGTTTACAGGGTTATGTACCATGACCATCATCGCCATCTTTTATCAATATGCCCCCTTGACTTATGGCTTGGATTGGGATCAAACGTCGTGTCGAAATGCGCAATGGTTGCCACTCTGGGAATTTGACTGTGCGAGGTAAAAAAAAAAAAAAAAAAAAAAATCGGATGAGTAGCAGTATCACTGATTTTTCCGGTTTTGTGTGTGTGTGACTATAGATATACCCAAAAAACACCCTCTTCTTCATTCCTCAAACACGGCGTACCCACTTCCTTCATGATGAATTCCAATGAACGTGATTCAATGCTTTACGCCTCTATCCATGGCCATCATTCGGAACTTTAGTATTAGTTTAGTTACCTTCCTCCATTAGATCTGTCTCTCTCTTTCATCATTCAAATACATTCTTTTATATATACAAATAAAGAAATAAATCTTTTCCACAAACGAACTTGGGGTCTTTTTTTAAATAGTGGATGAATTTCTTTCGCATAGAAATTGGTTTTGTATTCTGCATGTATGTATAGGATGCAGCCTCAGCAAGAATGTAAAGGAAAAACAAATGACTTTGTACATATTCAATCGCACACCTGTAAAAAGTTGATTTCTCGGGCCAAGGGGAGGGGAGGGTGTAGGTTTGTTGAAGTATGGTTTTTTGGGACTCCACTGGTTGCCTTTTGGACCAGTTGATTTTTATATATAGAGCTGCATATGTGCCGTCTAACGGAGGTTACGCTGGCGACTCAGTTTAGATTGATGGATTGAAATGGTAGGGCCGGAATACCGCCGCTATCAACCATCAGGAGCAGGAGGACGGGGGGAGGTGGCTAGTCATAGATAGAATCTGGAAAGGTCGTGCTGCACGCAGGAACTACGAGAATGACATTATCTACGACTCGATGGAAGGGGTCAGAGAATAATTGATAATAAAAAAATAGACGTCCTTTATTGAAGCATACTGGTAAATATACTACAAACTAAAAGAGTAAGAGAGGGAGGGAGGGAATTCATTGTAACAAAGGATTGAAAGGAAGGTTCTATTGGAAGAAGCATGAGGGAGAGGCTAATGGAAGATCTGTAAATGGTCAACATCAATCTAAAGGGACAATTGTAAAATAATAGCAAATATATTGCACAAAGCGTATGATATATTGAAGCTACACCTTTTATTGGAAATATAATATTGGTCAATACTACATCTGAAGCGACGATGATAAACAAAGAATGTATTGCAATGTACATACTGTACGTACAAGACATAAGGGAGATGAATTGGACTTTTTTCATTGACGGATACAAAAAAAAAAGAATATTTTTTTCAGAGACATATATACAATATAGAAATAAACGAACACTACGCTAAGCTACGTCAAGTTAAGCTAATGAAAGACTCCATAAAATCAACTTCATGGTGGAATTGGGGACAATTCGGAATCCAAAATGAAAGGGTTTCCCCATGCATCTTATAATCCCTGAGCTTAAACCCCTTCTAAACTAATCCTGACACGATTCTAAGATCATCACGACCCCAAAGAACTCGAATGGTGAAGAAGAAAAAAAAAAGAAAGAAATAGACATTGCAGAGTAGATAAATAGACGTTCACGTGGACGGGATTTGAAATACTTGTTGTGTCTCTCAGCACTGAATATTTTTAGGTAAACGTTCTGGTATTTTAATTCCTCGACCCCGCAGCCAAAAGCGACCAAACTTCGAATGTCCAAGGCCTTTTTCTTTTTTCTATTCTACAAAATCAATTGCCCCTCTCCCTCATTTCATTACGAAACTATATCATGCCAATTTTTTTTTTTTTTTTTTTGTGTTGTGCATAAAACCACTATCATCCCAGTATGAAAAGACACTACCAGCCCCGCCCCATTATAAATGAGCATATCATAGAGATAATAAAAAAAAAAGGTCTATTTATTTGTACAGTAAATAATATAAAAAAGTAGTGTGGATAAAATGGTTTCAATGAATGAAGAAAATGAGATGAAGAAGAAGGAAAAAAAAAAAGTATGGAATATGGCGATAAATAAAAATAAAAATAAAAATAAAAAATTATATAAAACTACATCATCTCTAAGTCCAGAGTCGAAGAGAACCATCCGCACCAGAAGAGAATAACCAAGGTTGAGTAGGATGGAATTCGATATCGAGGACACCGAGACCATCGGCAAGTGTATGGCCACGTAAGATCTTGACAGGGACAATCAAGGGGTTTTGCAACAGATCATTGTACACCATACCGTAGAAGATTTGAATGGTGCCGTCATCCGAGGAGGAAGCAAAGAGCGGGTATCGTTTGTGGTAAGACACTTGACGCACCGCCTTGGCATGGAAACGGAGCGATTTGTAGGGACGCGCACTGAGATCGAGATCAAACCAACACACACGTTTGTCGTAACTACCCACAATCACATTATCCCCCGCAGGATGCACATCGATACTGGAGATCCATCGCACACCAGGGTTCAGGGTACGTACAAGCTGTTGTTGCATCAAATCATACACACGCACATAGATCTGGGTGGCGACAAAGAAGATCGGTTTGATAGGATGGAAGGCCACCTTTTGGACAGTGCCCTTGAGACGACGGAACGGCGTTTGCGATTGATGGCGCGTGGTTTGATGAATCAGGACAGCAAGATTGCCCGCATCCGGAGCCACCGTGGCAAAATAATCCCCCTTGCGATGCCACACCACTTGTTTCACCACCTGTGTATGTTGTAATCGAATCTTGAAGCCGTAGTTGTTGTTTTCTTCTTCCGACGTCTTACTCCACTTGATCACAGGACCGTTGTCTGAATCGCTACTGCTGGGATTGGCAAAACCAGCACGGACAAATTGATCAGCGGCGGTGGCTTGCTCAGCGGAACACAGCCGAGGAGGGACAACCAACAACACTTCACCATCACCAATAGATACAGCAAACAGCCACATAGCAGCATTGGGACTCCAAGCCAACGTATGGATCGTCGCTTCAAACTTCCACATAAACAGACATCGGCCCGTCGAGACTTCCCATAATCGTACCGTTTGGTCGTCTGATCCTGATAATGCAAAGAGGCCGCTGGGATGGATGGATAATGATCGAATACGTCCGGTGTGGCCAACATATGAAATGGATTCGTGCGTAGGGAAAGGTCGAAGATCCTTGGGACTGGGGAGTTTTGGAATCAGGGACTCAGGATCAATGTTGAGCTATTATCAAAAAAAAAAAATAACATGTTAATTCATGCTAACCTTCTCCTCCGCTTCTTCCTTCCTTTCTTACTCTGTTCTTCTTGACACGAGGCGCCAAATACAGATCCAGACAGCGTTGGAATCGTTCTTGAATGAATTGATTGTAAGCAGGGACTTGGCGAAGACTGTTGTATTTCTTTGGCAGGTAGTTCTTGGGTCGATCCCGTTCATCCAAATCGGTCCATTCATTGATTTCGTTATCGTCAGGGAGGTACTCTGCAGGTGGGTTGTAACTTTCGTCGTGTTCCGGTAATTTCATCTTGGGAGCGGCAATATGCATGATATGATCGTCGTGTGGTTTATCGTCATCGGTCCATAGGTTGTAGAACTTGGGTTGCTGGCTTTTGGGTTTGTGAGGGACAATACGACCGAGTCGAATGGCTTGCACGATCTTCATCACCTTCTTGGCTTCCCATTTGGAGGGAATGAATCGACTCTTGGGTTCGGGCCGGGCTGACAATGGCATTATCTCCGTTTTGCTTGTAAACCATTCCACCGTGGGTTCATAGGGGTTGTAGCCTGCATCTGGGATCTGTCCTTCTTGTAAACGCTGAATGATATCCAATTCTTCCGCACTGAGCACCATGTCCTTGGCATCCTTGACACTGTAAGCGGATTTCCATGAGTCGGGGTCTTCCACCGTGGCCAGGAATTTGTCTAATTCGTCACCCGTCGCTGGTTTCAACACCTTCTTGCCGTCAATGTCGTACCCAATATGTGGTAAATCATCGTACCATTCCATAGGCACATTTCCTACCGTGTTCTCGTTCTGATGAAAAAATAAAAATGGAGGGTGAGTCATCAATGCCAGGGGGAAAACAAGAACCTCCGAGGATCACACTACTTACTTCTTCAGTGGATGAATCACTATCATAGTTGGCTTCAATTTCAGGTAAGATATCCACATGACCATTCTTATCACTAATATTAGGGGACAAAGCATGTCAGTTCAAAAGGTGTGTTTATGCGTTCCAAAAAAAAAAAAAAAAAAAAAAAGGTCATGCTTTTACCGTTTGTACGAGATCTTCTTTGGTTCTTCATCTTCGTCCAGATCTTCTTCATCCAAACTATCCCCTTCCAAATAATCGCTGCTGTCTTCTTCGCCTTCTTCCACGTCGTCTTCGTCGGCAGACGCAAAGTCGTCGTCTTCTTCATCGTCATCGTCGCTTAACGTCAGTTCAGGGAACGCTTCAATGGTATCGTCCTGGTCGTCAATGTCGGCATCCCCTTCTTCATCAGAAGATCCCATATCAATGGCAATATTGTCGAGGTGATCGTCTTCATGATCTGATACGTCAGCTTGTCTCTTTTTGGCTGATTTCGTGTTGCTTGGTCGGGTAGATTTAGCCATGATAATGAATCAATACAAAGAAAAAAAAAGAGAGAAAAAAAAAAAGGGAGAGCGTGGATTCAATTCATTTTTGTATGTGCAGTAAAAAAGGAAAATTTTGACAGGAGATAAGCCACTGGATTTTTTGAATTCAGGCACACAAACGAAAAAGGGCAAAAGAAAAAAAAAAAGAATGGTTCTCCACATTTAGGGCCCAAAAATCATCAAAATGATAGAAAATTGTTTATGGCCGTCCTCCCTTCCAAACGTATCATGATAGCTTTTATTTATTATGATGCAACCCATTTTTAAGCGAAACGGTCTGTGTTTTATATTTATTATATGTAGAGGTGAAAGAACGATTGCTCTGGTAACATACATGAGTGGCGCAGCTCCATGGTTCAAAAAGGATGATAGGTTTTGATGGCATTTGCTGGCCAAGGAAATAGGGTGTCATGATCCTTGCTCAATTCATGCTGGACGATCTATTTTTGCCTGAATTCCAAAACCCGACTGACTAACCAATCACCCAATCACCCAATTTTCAATCCATATATAAATAAAAACAAACAATATAAAATATAAAATATAAATTTCTCATAAAAAGTCCCCTTGGTTGGAATTTCAGTTGACGGGCATGGTAAGTTCATAGAATATATACATGTTTGGGTCGATAATGGACATGTTACATTAACCCTCTATATTTAGTATCCACTGGCAGCACCAAAAAGAGATCCGTTTCGCCCAGCTACTGATGCACGTTCGCAAAACCAACCACTACCACATCTACCATTAGCTTCAGCAACAGATACACATCGTCCTTTAAGTCAACAACAACAACAATCAACCCACCACCACTACTACCGTGAAAAACCATCACCGCGATCCTCTGCTACACATTGGAAGACAAGTTCCACTTTCCACTCAAAACCGACCGAGTCATGGAAGACTTCAATGCCATCCATCGCCCCTACCACCGCTTCAGTTTATCAACCATCCCCACCATCACGACCGATGCCGCACAATCCAGCATACCAGCACTATCGTCATTCAATGCCTGTAGGGGGATCCTTGCATTACGATCAAACCAGAGGTAATCTAGCGTGATGTGACTCTATGTTCAAATATACTTATACTCTCGCTTTTTTTTTTGGTATTCTTTCCCGTAGGATACCAGTCATCCTCATACCACAGCTACCAATGCCATGGTGATGATCCATCAAGATATTCTTATGATTCCCCAATCAATAACTATACTCAGTCCTCATCATCATCATCTGCATCGAAGCTACCTACACCTACCGCCTCCTCTTCATCACCATCCCCTCGGATCACCTCGCAAAGTAAAAGAAAGAAAAAACACTCCCTCTCTACTAATGTACACTGTATTCACCTTTCTCATTTCCTTTGTTTTAGTAGAAAAATCCAATGAGTTGAAAGTAGTAGACAACACCAAACGTCAAATCACCGTGAAATCAGTCAACGAGGAAAACAGAGTCTGGATCGATGTGTTGTCGACCGACACAGGCGCCTCCTTGGCGGCGAAAATCCATCGGATCGCGACGTTTGGCACACGCAACATCATCCGCATCACCACAGCCCAGGGCCATGAGGTGCCTTTGACCAAACGACGACCGGTGTTTGGTCAACATGACGGCGGTGTCGATATCGCCCAGGTGGCCCATGGAGACTATTGGCACGTGGAATGGGTCCCGTTGGATCCGTCTTTATTGAATAAAGTCTTGTCCAAACTGATCCACTAGAATATCATCTTATTTTGATTTTTATTTTTTATTTTTTTTCTACCGTGGCGCGGTAGTTATGTAGATAGTTATTTATGTATTTTATTGATTGATTTATTTATTTTTTCCTTTTACAATAAAAAAAATTGGAACCTGCCTGGGGTGGGTTGGATATCATCACCAATTCTTTTCTTTTTGGAACCTCAAGGGTGAATCACATGATTTTGTGGGGAGAGAAGGGAAGGGGGGTACAATATGGTGGTGGTTGTCGTCGTGGTTTCGAGTTCCGCTCTGGATGTTGCCTGATGATTGCATGAAAAGGCGAGAGTGGTGGTGTGATTTTGTTGGGGACGTTCTGGGTGTGTATATATTTTCATGTATCATAGATAGATGGTTATTATTATTTTTTTTGCTAGTAGTTTACTTTCTGCACATATTTTTTTTTTCATATTTTAGAAAAACGGAGGGGGGCCCTCGAAAAATACTAACTAAAAAGTATAATTGACAAAACCTCGGGAAATATCGCAACTGACGAGTGTCCAAACACATGAAAAAATAGGAGCGAGCAAGGAGCGGAGTTTGGATCTTGGCCACCCTCCACCAAATGCCCAACAAAAATAAGTTTCGCCGTGTGTGTGTCTTTTGAAACCCATAAATAAGTTAAATATTTTTATTTTTTTTCTATTTTTTTTTTTTTTTCTTTTTCTTTGCCTTTTTATCTATTCTACAACATCATGTCTTTATCCAACAAACTTTCCATCAAGGACCTCGACCTTAAGAACAAGCGTGTGCTTATCCGGTAAGAAACACATAGCAACAAACGCGTGTTATATATTATATATATAAAAAAAAAAATGACAGTGATGACTCATATCCATTTTCATCTATCATCATTCTACCTCTAGTGTTGACTTCAACGTCCCCATGAAGGATGGTCAAATCACCAACAACAACCGTATTGTGCAAGCTTTGCCTACCATCAAGTATGCGTTGGACCAAGGCGCGGCCTCCGTGGTGTTGATGTCTCATTTGGGTCGTCCCAATGGTGAAAAGAATTTGAAATACACCTTGAAGCCTGTGGCTGCCGATTTGGAAAAATTATTGAGCAAGCCCGTGACCTTCTTGGATGACTGTGTGGGTGCTGCTGTCGAAAAGACCTGTCAAGAAGCCACCGGTGGCCAAGTGATCTTGTTGGAAAACTTGCGCTTCCATATTGAAGAAGAAGGTTCCGCCAAGGATGCTCAAGGTAACAAAACCAAGGCCGATCCCGCCAACGTCAAGTCCTTCCGTGACTCTCTCAGCAAATTGGCTGATGTGTTCATCAATGATGCCTTTGGTACCGCCCATCGTGCTCACTCTTCCATGGTCGGTGTCGAATTGCCCGAACGTGCTGCTGGTTTCTTGATGCAAAAGGAATTGGAATACTTCGCTAAGGTCTTGGAACATCCCGAACGTCCCTTCTTGGCCATTCTTGGTGGGTAAGTGACCAAAAGAGTGTGAAAAAAAAAATAGAATCCATAGAGAGAGAGAGAAAGAGAATGACAGAGACTGATCGTTATTTTTGTATTGTGTGTCTGTATAGTGCCAAGGTCTCTGATAAAATCAAGTTGATTGAAAACATGTTGGACAAGGTCAATGCTTTGATTATCTGTGGTGGTATGTCCTTCACCTTCAAGAAGACTTTGGACAATGTCAAGGTAAGTTCTATGCACACACACACACACGTTCACCGTGGAGAGATTTGGCATCTTATATATTTATTTTTTATTTTATTTTTTTGATTCGGTTAGATTGGTAACTCTTTGTTCGATCAACCCGGCTCTGAATTGGTGCAAGGATTGGTCGAAAAGGCCAAGGCCAAGAATGTCAAGTTGGTGTTCCCTGAAGATTACGTGACTGCCGATTCTTTCAGCCCTGAAGCTAAGACTGGCTATGCTACTGATAGTGATGGTATTCCCGATGGCTGGATGGGTCTTGATTGTGGTAAGGAATCCAACAAGATCTTCAGTGAAGAAATTTTGAGCGCCAAGACCATTCTCTGGAACGGTCCTACCGGTGTCTTTGAATTTGAAAAGTTCTCTACTGGTACTCGCGAAGCTTTGAAGGCTGTTGTTGAAGCTACCAAGAACGGTGCTACTTCTATCATTGGTGGTGGTGGTAAGTGTTTGTTTTTTTTAGATATATATATAAAGAGAGAGTTTTTTTTTTTTTGCTCACCTTTTTTTTTGTGGGTGTGGTTGATAGATACTGCTACTGCTGCTTTACAATGGGGTGCTGAAGGCAAGATCAGCCATATCTCTACCGGTGGCGGTGCTAGTTTGGAATTGTTGGAAGGCAAGGTGCTTCCTGGTGTGGATGCTTTGTCTACAAAGTAAATAGCATTTTTTATACATATGTGAATATTTTATCTATTATCTTCTTTTGTCTCATGCAATAAAAATTCTTTTTTGTTTTTATATATCTCTCTATCTTTATCTCTCTTTCTTATCCTGTAGACGCATCTCTAGTTTATTGTAGTTTGTACTTTTTGTTACTTTATTGACATATTTTTTAATAAATTTCCTATTCCTTTACCATACCATTTCTGATTTGTCGTCTTTTTTTTTTTTTTTTTTGTCTTACCGTAATTCTTTGTCTTGAGCATGGATGATGTCATTTCATTCACTTTTTTATACAGTCCGTGGCTTTACCCTCCACCCCGCATGTCTATATTTCACCTATAGTTTCCGTAGAATGGATGATATTTTCATTTTTTATTTGATTGATTTTTAGGGCGGGGTAGAAAATTTTTAGATTGGCGGAGGTTTAATAATAATAATAAAAAAAAAAGATGGAGACTCCAAAGTCGAATATGATATCATATCATACCCAGATCCCCTATGATACAGCGGATGGTTTCTTCGATGCTACTGAAAAAAAGAAAATAGGTAACATGTGGTTCCTACAAAAATAATGATGATTGTTTATTTGTTGATTGAATCTAATAAATGTCTCCCATCTACACTTGTTTCAAAGAAACTTGATCTAATCCATCTATTGCTAGATGGACTTGCTAACACAAAAAAAAAGGGGAACGATCAGTAAAGTCCGGGTCCATAGGCCTATATAAAAAAAATTCAGCAATGCGTTGGATCGGTCATTCAAATGAGAATGTCACCCTTTTCTTTAAAGTCCCCAACGGCCTTCGCGCTGTCAGTCAGTTATCCATCCGTCTATTCGGTTTTTCTTTTTCAATGACCTTGGGGGTGATATCCAAGCAATATATCGGAAGACTGATGGGTAATCTTTATTTTTTTTTTCGGCAAAACAATGAATAATTTCACGAGACGTTTGATCACGTTTCGTTTAAAAGGTGGTGGATGAAACATCAGGGTGCTCAAAGGGAAATAGATATATTTTGGTGGTGACTGGTTATTGAACATAAATATGGTGCGCTCAAAATGGCTTGAAAAAGAACTGATCATCTTGAATTTGGTCACAAGGAAACAAAAAAAAAAAAAAAAAAAAAGTTGACTTTGTTGGCATCGCTGATCATTCTATTGGTCCATCCATGGCTTTCTTGTGTACAATAGCATAGATCAAAAATAAATTTGTTTCTTATCCCTCTTAGTAGCTATATTGGATGAGCAGAGAAGAAGGGCTTAGTACATATGTATACATAAAATCCATAATGGGGATCAGGAATCATGCTGCACATACTAGGCTACAATACATACATATGTACTGTGCATATATTACAATGATATTTATGTTGGTGCCAATGAAACCATTTAGTATACATATGAAAATGAGAGGCAACAACAAGTTCTTGTGATCGCCATCACACACACACCCCACGTTGTAAATAACCCCTCCTTCTCTTTTCATATGATGACGAACCAAACGAAGACCAGACTTCTGATTTTTCCATCCGTATATGTCATTTAAAACAAACCGGAACTATAGCATTAGGGACAGTCTGGGAAGAGGCGGGGAAGACATGTTTTTGCCCCGCTTTTTTCATTCCTTACTGACCATAAAAGTCTAACTTCCGTTTATGGGAATTCCCGCTTTTATGGTTTATTTTTTCTCATCCTCTGGATATAAATACCCCCCGTCACTTGGTCATTTTCCGCTCTTTTACTTTTTTTCCCGTTTCCCTTTTTTTTTTTAAAGTATATATAAGAAAAAAAATAATCATGTCACCATCTTCTACTTTATCCAACACCAATCCCATCCTAGATATGGGTTCACATATCTCAACATGCCAACAACAACAACAACAACCAAAACAACAACAAGAACCTTTACCATTCCAAGGCTCCATGGAACAATGCCAGGCTCTGGAACAAATCCAAACGGAATTTCAAGTGAACACCGACCATATGCATGCCATTGTCAAGCAATTTGTACAAGAAATGAACAAGGGACTGGATCATCATGGCGCCACTGGTAACCCTCAGAAAAAAAAACAGGAGTTGGGGGGAGGGGGAGGGGGAGGGGCGTTGTTGTTGTGTTTACCAGAATAATGGACTCATTTACTTCATTATTGTTGTTGTAGTGGCGATGATTCCTAGTTTTGTTAGCGGTCGACCTACAGGGCAAGAAAAGGGGCAATATTTGGCACTTGACTTGGGCGGCACCAATTTACGTGTGTGTCAAGTGGCGTTATTGGGCGATGGTCAATATACGTTACATCAACAAAAATACGTTGTCTCGGATCAACTCAAGTTGGGTGATATGCGCCATCTGTGTGATTTTATTGCCGATTGTGTGGATGATTTTATCAGTGAACATGGCGACCAGCATACCACCTTGGACCTGGGCTTTACCTTCTCCTTCCCTATTTTGCAAACATCCATCAATAGTGGTGAATTGAAACAATGGACAAAAGGGTTTGCCTGTGCCAATGCCGTTGGCAAAGATCCCGCCGTATTGTTACAAGATGCTTTCCATCGTAAGAACCTTCAAGTCAATATTGCCGCCGTAAGTTGTTTTGCTTTTTTTTGGGGGGAGGCGGGGAGGGAATACGATGCTTTTGGCTATCCGAAATAGTAATAACAAAAAATCTTTTTTTTTGGTGTGGGTGTTGTATAGATTGTGAACGATACAGTAGGAACATTGATGGCACATGCTTATCGTCATCCAGAAACGACCATGGGTGTGATTCTTGGTACTGGGTCCAATACATGTAAGTCCACCATTCCCGTTATTATTCTTATTATTATTTATTAAATGAGGACGACGACTCACCCTTCGTTTATGTATCTAGGTTACTACGAAGACATTAGCCAGATCAAGAAGGACTTTAACCATGGCAAGACGTTATCGGACGAAATGGTGGTGAACATGGAATGGGGAGCGTTTGATTGCGAACGCCGTATTTTACCGTTGACCATGTACGACAACAAGATGAATCGGGAATCCGTCAATGTCAATGAACAATTATTTGAAAAGATGATTTCGGGCATGTACCTTGGTGAAATTGCTCGCAACTGTATGTTGTATTGGATCGATCGTTTGGTGCTCTTTGGGGGTCGCTCGTCGCCCGAACTCAATACCCAATGGCGTTTTGAAACCGCTTACATGTCGACCATTCAAGCCGACCATAGCAAGGATTTGGCGGCCACAAAGCATGTGTTGGAAGATATCATGGATTTGCCTGCAGGGTCTACCACCTTGGCCGATCGTCAACTCGTCCAGGTCATTTGTCAATCCGTCGGTCGTCGTTCGGCACGTCTGGCTGCCTGTGGATTGGCGGGCATTTTATCACACAAGAATTTAGTGGTGGGCGACAATGGCCAGGACGACGGTTCTTGCTTGATTGCCATTGATGGATCCTTGTTTGAATTCTATCCTGATTTTGAAAAGAATATGACCGAAGCCTTGGTGGAATTGTTTGGCGAAAAAATGCGATCGCGGGTCCGGTTTGAATTGTCAAGGGATGGCTCTGGCTTGGGTGCTTCAGTGATTGCCATGATGGCTTCCAAGTTGGCTAGTCAATAGGAGTAGTATATAGTAACAGTACTAGTTAATAGATTTTTTTACACATTCCCCCCCCTTCCACCTTCACTTTTTCATATACATACACATACACATACATTCGTTTTTTTTTTTTTTTTTTGACAATAATAAATTCTCTATGCAGGCCATTCTTTCTTCTATCTTTTATTAAAAAAAATTGTAATGTTGATCTGGGGTGATGGATAACGGTATTAGATGATGATGGGATAGCTAGATAGAATTGCATATGTATTGTTTGGTTGACATTGTTTTTGATTGGATAGATAGACCACAATATGGTTTTTAATCGTAAGTGTATTACATTTCCAAGGGTATTGATGTGCTGGCGACATATTACAATCTCATTATCGAATGGGTGAAAATGGTTTTTTTTTTTTTTTTTTTTTTTTTTTTTTGTATGTGTTTGATCATAGTGATTCATTAGAAACTCCCCCCTGCCCAATGTGTCTTTATATAGCATCCGTTTTGCTTGTTTTGTCGGACAGTCATGTGATTGAACGTCTTTCTTGCTTATCTTTGAAATATTTACATTAGGTAAAATAGGAACCAACTAAAAGGACAACCCTGTTTTTTTTTTTTTTGGAGCCACACTGACCTTAATTCAAGAAATATGGCTAGTTTGAAAACAAAAACAAAAAAAAAAAAGTCCGTCGCTTTGGTGACGATGATGAGTGAAGATCCCCTACTATCATATCTGTCGTTGATCAGCTGGTGGGGCTTTCTAGTATAGGATCAAGAAGAATGGTTTCATGATGATGATGATGATGGTTTTTTTTGATATTTGGCATAATCATGCGGCGGAGATATGAAAAAGGCAACGTGTTTTTTTTTTCAATGTTTATTTACAAAAAGGTGTGGGAAGGGGTTGATTTTATAGAATAAATAAAATGATGATAAATATATACAAAGATATAGAATAGACAGAATAAGAAGAAAAAAAGATGTGTACAATGGATGAAATGACAGGGAAGATAAATATAGGATCAAAGGATGAATATGGAAAAAGAAGAACAAAAAGAAAAAAAAATCGTCTGGGCTTAGAAAAAAAAAAACAGGCCCAACTTGCTTTTTTTTTTTATTTCACTCCACTGATACCAGTTTCAACCTTTTGATGGAAACGGATTTTGCCTTGATCATTAACTTGACAGAGGAATGCGTGCATGTTGTTTTCATAGAATGAATCGATGCTCCAAGGCAATCCTTTGACTAATTCAATTTCAAAAAAAAGTTGATAGCGTTAAACATAACCGTTCCTTCAAAACAAAGAATCACCGCCTTATCATGGACTTACTCTATAAAACGTCAACTTGATGAATGGGTCATTCAAATCCACCGATCCAATATGTCTCGATTGAAGATTAAAACAGCTTGGAGGCTCGTCTTCTTCGACAATGGTATGTCGGATATGTTGGATCATCCCTTTACCATTCGGTCTTGAGTAAACATTCATATTAAAATAGACAGGTCGTGCACTTGTCGCCAATGGCATCACAACAAGGAGAAAACAGACAACAGCATAGAAAGAAAAGCAAGACACCATACTGTACTTTTTTTTTTTTGATTTCGTTTAAGTGAGCGAAAAGAAAATAAGACAAAACAACAACAACGCTTATTTTTTATATACTTTTCATGTCATGTCTATAAATAGACCCTAGTTACAACCTAATGTCAGCTGGATTCATACACAACAACAATAATAATAGAGCGACAGAGCGTCTTGGCGTCACTGCAAAAGAAAAAAAGGACCCTATACATAATTTCCTTTTGTGGCGTCTTACCGAGTCCCATGACGGTGATCGATTTTTTTTTTCTGCGGAAACCCAAGGATAATGATATAATGCTTACCGCATTTTTTTTCTTTTCTATTCTATTTTCTGATGGCTATCGACTTTTACATCCATGGCGTAAACAATTATTCTTCAAAGCCCCAATTTTCTGTCAGAACTTCTTTTTTGTTTGGTTTTCCTTTTTTTTTTTTTTTTTTTGCTGGCTGGGCTTGGAATTCATGCCATTTTACCAATAGACCTTCTTCTCCGCACTTCACTTCCTGGAATATGTATGTATGTACTACTCCACTGCAACAAAGAATACATCAGTGAATTTAGACATCTTCATCCTTTTTTTTTTCGTGGGTCTAGAAGTCCCTCATGTTCAAAAGCTGTGCATGGGAAAAAAAAAGAAACTTTAGATGAGGGTTCGTGGAAGAAGTGTGTCAATTTACCATTCAATGTCGATAATATAGGGAAGTTCAGGAAGAAGGTAAAAAAAAAAAAAAAAAAGAATGTTCAAATCTCTCGGAAAATGTTAAGATATATATCTTCTCTCTTTTTTTTTTTTTTTACTTTTTATGATAAACCACGTAATATGGTAATAAACGTTAAAAGGAACAAAATGATAGAGTTGATCTGGTTTCGTGTTTATAGAAAAGAAAAGAAAAAGCCTTATGCATTTGAAACTGGTCGGGTTTGGCCGAGGGGCGACGAATTGCAACAACAAGATGAAATCGTGCAAAGCCATCCCTCAGAGAACATGATTTAGGTTTGAAATCCCGCACACGTGGATTTTTATTTTCGCCAGTTTTATTTTCCCTGTCTCTTTCTTCTTCTTTTTTTTCTTCACCATTCAACTTCTATGGGGCCATCTCGAACATAAGATAGTATCAGGACAAGTTTAGAAGGGATTTCAGTTCAGGGATTACAAGATGCATGGGGAAACCCTTTCATTTTGGATTCAGGATTTGGGGACCACCATTAGTTTGGGTTTTTAGAGCGTCCGTTAGCTTAGTTTAGTGATAGTCTGTCCATAGTTTGTATCTACCTCTGTATAAAAAGGTCTCTTTTTATTTACTTCAATGAAAAAAGAAATTCCAGTATCATTGTCTTTCTCTCTCATGTCATGGACGTACAAGTAGATCATTTGTTTATTATTGCCCCGCTTTAGATCAGTAGTGACCAAAAGTTACATACTTCAATAAAAGACAATCCTTTACCCTTTCTCATGCTTTGTATAGTACAGCCTATTCGCTCTCGTTTTATTTCAATTGTACCTTTAGATTGTTGTTGTCCATTCTTTAGATCTCCCAAGTGTCTCCCTCGTGCTATCTCCACTAGATCCCTTGTGACAGTGAACCCTTCGTCTCTCTAACAATATTGATTCAATAAAATATGTTCTTTTTTTCTTAAGTATCCTCTGACCCATCGGATAGCAAATAATGTCGTTATTGCAGCTGGGAGGGGCGGGGTTTGGAGCATACCATACTATCACGCACTCTGGTCACTTTTCCGCCCTAAAGACTCTGTGGCTTTACATCTCTCATGACTAAATATGGCCATATTCTCATTCGACCAATCATATAAATAAATCTAGGCAGTGTTATGTGCGTGTGTGTGTGTGTGTGTGTGTGGCGCATCCTTCATTACCGTATTCCCGCTCTACCATCGATATCAACCAGCCAAGATAGTGTCACCAGCGACACCTCCTCTAGACATGGCATATACTGCATATATCCATCCTGTTATTTTTATATTTATAAAGGTATCCTGGAGAGAATTTTTTTTGTCATTTTTTTGACGCTATGTATTTTTTTTCCCAGCTTGTTTGCGGTATCCCTTTTATCCAATAAACGGACCAATGATTTCTTTTTTTAACCATGATGTGACGTGTCTCATCCTGCACGCCTTCTATCGGTCACCCTAACATTCATCAATCCCTAGTTCCATCCCAGTCTGCTAGATTGAAAAAAAAAAAGAGAGACACCTGGTCATTTGTTGTCATGGATAATATTTTATATAAATAAAGGTCTACCAGAAACAAAAAGAAATGCATCCACCTAGCTCCATTCATCTTATCCCATCCTATATAAAATCCCATAATAAAACCAATTGTTTGATTGTTCAAATATTTTTTATTATTAATATATGTATAAATTTCAGGTGAGAAGAAACGAAGGGGATATATGTAAATAAATAGCTAAAAGTAAATGAAGGTGGTATGTGTGTGTGATATCAAACAGAGGAGATGGGGAGAGGGAATGGATAGAAGATTAGAAAACGACAAACTATTCACTGGAGGAGGCCGAGGAAGATCGGGAGGCAAGTTTTGATAAAATAAGATAAATAAAGACCATCAAAACAAACACCCATCGTCGCCATCGAGACACTGTCCGAGTGATTGTACTGGAAGGTTCTGATCCAGGCGATGTTTGTTGTTGTTGTTGCTGTTTGGGCGTTCGTCGTCGTTTTGCTGCTTCGTCCCTTTGTGCCGTTGCATCTGCCGTACATAAATCCGGAAATACATCTACATGATTGAAAAAAAAGAAGAAGATGAATACATTACATCATCCACCCTGCCCCAGCCCCCCTCCCCTCCCCGCTCACATCAGTCGCCCTGAGTTTTTTACCTCTGAATTTGGCCATTTTCAAATTGGCGCGATGCGATCGTGCTGCATACATTCGTTTTTCCGCGTCGGTTGTGTTGATACTACCTGTTGTGTTTTCATTTGTTGTCTATCATATACAAATGTATATACAGATCAATGGTGATGTTTAGTCGTCCTGCCTACCCATCCATTCCCCCCTCCCCCCTCCCTCAATCCCCTCTGTTTTTCCTTTTTCCTTACCATAAAGCTAAGTAGACCATTGAGAATAGTAGAAACGGACCAACTTGGATTCCATAAACTAGGATGAAAATCACTCATGGTTAAACATAGTCGAGTATCGGGTTGGAAACGACCCGAAGGTGTGGTCATCCGGATAGAAGGTGGTTTGTAAGGATAATCCGAGGGAAATGTCAGTCGACCGTAGTATTCGCCGCCCTGATAAGGTGTATCTGGAGGTCCTTGAATCACATAATGCCTATTTAAAGAAAAGAAAAGGAAAAGAGTGAACTATTCAGTACATGCATCATCAATAGCGTCTCGCTATGAAAAAAACCATACCATTCGAGGATATTATTTTCAACAGGTCGGGCAACAATATAAGGAGGTGGACTAGAAATAAAAATAAAAAAAGATAGATGAGAACCCCATTTTCTTTATGAAACTGTATCTTGTTGAGCGGGGAGACTTGTACTTTTTTTGAAGTTCCATAAATTCTTTTGTGAGGCGTCGGTATGCTGATTTGGTAGCCATGGGTAACAGGTGAAATGGTGTGGCGATGGATGTAGAAAAGTGGCAAAAAGTGAAAAGAAGGGTCTCACAGCAAAAAAAAAAAGAAAAAAGAAACTCGTCTGGGTTTAAAACAAAGGTGGTCGGTCCCCTTATTTTTCTTTACGTTTAAAACAAAAAGGAGATCAAACTAACTACTATGTATGTTTTTTCATGTGAAAAATAAATAAATAAACAATAGTTCATCTCATCATCACCTGCATCATTTTCATTAAATTTGAAATGAACTCCATGCATACTTTTTTTTTTTCTGTTTTTTTTTTTTTTTTTCAAAACCAATGGCTCTCAGGGGCAAACCTCAGGACACACACACACAAGTTCAATTTTGTGGTTATCTATCTGATGGCATGAATGGGATCAGGCACTCCCCCCTCGCCCGCCATTTTGCATTTTAGTAGGCGAATCATAAAGACTCATCCCATCTTGCGCAACCTTTCATCGATAGGGGTTTTTCATGGGAACCAGATTGGGCATTGACGCCTTCGTCATTTTTGCATCTTGACAAGCAGTCTATTAGGCGTTGTCCAACTGACACTCGTTTGGGCGGGATTATTTTACCGTAGTCAATGAAAATAATGGATTCGAAATGTAAGCTAATGAAGGTTCTACTATTTAAGAACGAAGGCTATGCTGGCGACAGAGCCTAGTTTATTCATATAAATGGGTGAGTGGGTAAGGGGGGGGATGGTGGAACAGTGAGGATTAGAGCCACATCGGGTATTAGCTGACCTAAAACCACAAACAAGTCGGTGGGGTTCTAAGAGGGAGAAGGACCATATACCAGAGGGAGGTAGGATTACCTTAGAACGGCAGATACATCTCATGATAGAGTCTACCTTGATCCATAGAATATGATTCGAGTAGGAATAGGGGTCCCAGTTGATATGAAGAGACCAAAGACTTGCCAGTCAATGGCTGCGGGCTCTAACGAGGACAAGTAAAAGTAGGTTTATATAATAGGACACATCATAAAACAGCAACAATAAACGTTTTATACTCAGAATTTAATGAGTCAGAAGATGGTCAATAATAATAATAGAAATGTTATACTTTATTGAAGTAGTTGATATATACTAAACTAAAGATATAGAGAGTTCATTGTAACGAAGGGATCTAATGGAATTCGTATGAGGGAGGCTATCGTGAAAAGGACCAGCACTAATCTAAAGAGGCAACTGTGAAAAAGAATCTAACGTCTTGGTACAAAACGTATGAAATATTGAAGCGATACCTTTTATTAAATAGCATCAGGCCAATACTAATCTGAAGAGACGATGGCAAAAAATGATCTACTGTACGTACGAAACATGAAAAAGACTAATGGGGACATTTTTCATGGAAAGATGCGAAAAGAAATATATTTTATTCAGATGTAGGTACAATCAACGGACAAACTAACACTAAACTAAGCTAATGAAGGCTCCAAACTGCCAATCGATCATAGGCCACCATCCATAATGACAATACGAAACTTCAGAGTCACCAAGCCTTGATTGATGTTGGAAAGTTTGGACGTTTTGAGATCTATATAAAGATAAAAACATATTGAGTTAGTATTTTATATTTTATATATATTTCTCTACGTACAAGTTAAGTATAGACCACGTAATTAAATTGGTTTCAGTTTTCCCAGTTCCTTCTATACCAGTTCTTGATAAGATTCTTGGTAGCAAATCACACGTTCCCTATTCCAAATTGACATGGTAAAAAAAAAAAAAAAGATTGAGTTTCAAAAATCCTTACATTGCAATCATTGATTTATTTACATAAGCATCACCAAAGAGTGTTGATTGCAAAAAGTTTGTGAATCTTGTAATGGGGAAGGGTTCAAGTTTGGGATCAATGTCATTTTCCAACACAATACTGTCGTAAAATGAAGATGGTACGTCGCGCTGTTTTGCAAGATATTTTCCAACTTGTATAATGCCTAGACCTGGCTATTTCCCCCCTCCCCGGTCGGGCCACTGACCCGATTGCCCCAGTTGCCCCAGTTGACCCGACTGACCCGACTGACCCGACTGACCCGACTGACCCGACTGACCCGATTGACCCGATTGACCCAGTTGGGATACCATTTTCCCCGACCCGACCCAGCCCCAGCTATCGAGAAGAGTCCCGATTGACCCAGTTGGGATACCATCTGCCCCGACCCGCCCGGCCCGACTTCAATTAGAGCCAGGCCTAATAATGCCATGGGCTTTCCAATCTATAAAATACAGAATGATAAAAAGTCAACATTTGTTCAAGAGTATCCATATTCTAATTGTTCCTTACCGGTACTGATGGAATCCACTGAAATCACTTGAATTCAAAAAGTCAGCCATAATTTTGACGAGATCGGTATTAGTCATGGAATCATCCTATACAGTATATAAATAAAAAAAGAAAAAAAAAAAAAGAAAGAGAGTGAGTATCACAAAAAAGATCCTCCATCAGTACATGTGTATATTATTTCAACTTACTTACAGTATTGATGCTTGTATCTTCTTGTCCTTCTTCGATAAAGTCTTCTTCAATACCGTGTGATCGTTTTCTTTGACGAGTCTCTATTTAAAAGTAGGGGATATAAACACGTTAGCCTATATTTCTCCAAGTATTTGGTACGTACCTTCATTGGCCACCATGGCGGGTCATTTCCGAGTGTCATACAAATGTTGGTGGTGGAATGATTGTGGCGGTGCTGTTTTTGTCGATGATGATGATTGTGGTTGTTGCTGATGGTATGATTGTTATTGTTGTTGTTGTTGTTTAGGTTGGGGTTTTGCAATTGTAGTGGCATTATCGCCGGTGTTGATAATAGAATCACTGGGAGAGTTGATGCTTGTATTTCTGTTCTTGATGATTGTAGTCCTTTTGGAAGCTGGAGATTGCTGATTTTGTTGCAACCAAGCCTTGAGTTCTAAATATGACCAGTACAAAAGGTAAAATCAGTATATCAGGTCAACGTGTCTTAATTATTTAAACATTTACCTTGCTGTTTCTTTGTAAAGAAATAACATACGATTTCAATGCGCGTCCTAAATTGCGGGATGTGATCAAGCCATTCAAATATGCAAGGTATTCGTCCAATAAGATATGCGCCTGTTCCAAGCTGCCTTGTTGTGGGCCCATGAAGTTTGCTGGGAATCTAAGGTAGTTGGCTGGTTGTCATTGAGAGAGTGGTCATAATCCATAAATTCCGAGTTGCCTTCACTGTTGGACTGTTGATCCTCTTGTTCGTGTTCCGTGTGCTGGGGATCATTGGGGGAGTGGTCATGATCCATAGATTCAGAGGAGCCTTCATTGTTGGACAGTTGATCCTCGTGTTCATGTTCCGGTTGCTGGGAGTCAATGGTCAGGTCGACAACAGCAGGTGTATTGGGAGAGGGTGAAGGAATGGTGGCAGAATGGGTACCATTGTTGGCTAAAGCGTGCGTAGTTGGGGAGGTGGCAGGGCTGGGGTGTTGTTGATTTGACATCGTTGAGTCGTCCTGTGGTTCATTGGTAGTTTTCAACGGAAGAGATTCGTACAGATTGGTAGTAGCAGATCGACTAATAGCGTCTGTGGATTTGGTGGACATTCTTTCCTTGCCTTTCTCCCGTAGTTCTGTCGAGGACACAGTGCAGCCCTATGCCCATCTTTTCCACAGTTCCAGCAGACTTGGTGTTTGCAGCTTAGGGAGCAGTCCGCCACGACATGCCCTTCAGCATGACAGTACCGACACCAGGATGGCATTTCCGACCAGGTTGCATGGAAGCCTACGTCGTTTTCAAACCAAGGGATCGTATGCGTCAATTCAGGAGTGTTGGGAACTTGGTGGCGGTTGAGGATGGCGTAGCCGGTACCAATGTATGCGTCTTGGGGTCCCGAAATATCCCAGCATCCAAAACTTTGCCATATTTGGCAAGGCTACGGTTTGAGGCCCGTCACGAGTTCCGTTTCTGGTAGAAGGGGAAGGCGTCTTAAGAGTCAATCGTGCGATGTTGGATTCTGAATCCTTGGAATCCATGGCCGCACAAGGCAAAATGGTGAGGTTGTTGTTGATCTTGAGCCCCATGGCGAGAGCGGTCTTGTACGATTGATCGGAGGGGGTGATGTTGAGTTCCATAGTCCGCGAGTTCCTTGGCTGAAAGGTACCACGGCGATGCGGGAGGGATACTGATGTTTGATGAGAACCATGGCATCTTGATGGGTGATGTTGCAGGTGCTGAAGTCGAAGAACATACTCCCAGGGGATCGCCCCGGTTTCCAAACATGAGATATGATTTGTTTCTCGTCGGAATTGTTGTCATTCAGATGCATAAGAGAATGGCGTTGCCGAGACGTGACTTGTGCCCAAGATCTACCATTTGAGCGATGAGAGGAGTGGATGGATGGAATAGGTGAGTTGGTGGATGGAGCTGGATCTCCAATGGTGGGGGTTGAATTTGGATTTGGAAGAGCCATGGAGAACAAAAAGAAAAAAAAGAACGCTGTTAAAAAAACGGGGGCGGTGTTTTAATATGTAATCTAGAAGCAATCGCAAACAATCCAAGATATTCTTCCTTTCCACAAAATATTTGTTTATGTTTAATGGGGGACTCTACCGAAAAAGAAGGTGAAGCAAGTCTGGGGTGTGGCGAAGGAACATAGTCAAGTCATTACCAATTTTTCCGCGCTTGTCCTCTGCTTACTTTTGGATCGCTAAGTGGCCTTTCCTTGGGTATTATAAACCTGTACAGTTATGTAGTAGGATGATAGTTGGTGGTGGAATGACTTGAAAACTCATGGAACCACCTTCTTTTCCTGATGCTGCTGTCTTGCGGGGCGAACGAAAGTAAGTTATCCTTCCAATCCTGAAGCCGCGCTTTTGGGCTCAAAGGTAAGAAAAAAAAAAAAAAAAAAGAAGACATGACATGGGGCATGATCATATCCAATTACTAACATTTTCTTATATATATTTTACTTGTGCATGTGCGAGATGAAATACTGACAACTCTACAATGGAAATGGGCACTTCCAACAAGAGACGATTATGGCATACTGTGAAAAAGCATCACCACTTCACTCCAATGGACGGCCTGGCCTGGATTTATTCTGTGTAGCAAGCGAAGAATGAAATTGGACCAAGACCAAGATGGATGATTATTATGAAGTCAATGATGTAGTAGTGTGGTTACTTTTATTTTTGGTTTTATTCTTCATTAAACTTGTAAATTGAAACAATTTTTTTAGGTGGGTTGTTTATTACTTCGGAGTCGATTTGGCAAGAATGGAACTCAATTTACGGTAAGGAAAGGTTGGCCAGCTTGATTATGTGAAAATGTATGTAGATGCTGATTTCTCTCTTTATTTTTATATTTCGAATAGAAGTAAAGCAATAATAACTGATTTTGGCATCAACGATCACGACAAGGTTACAGCAAAAGCAGCAACATCCATCCACTTCGCAGAATGGCAATTCATCAATTTCGACATGATCTTGGACTTTGTGGCGATGTTCGTGAAAACAACAACAATAGATAGCAACAACTGGCAATCGACACGCCAATCTCACTGTCTCTACTGGCGTATGTTGAAGAAAACTTTGGAAATATCGGTTGGTGACAAGATATCGACTTCCATCTTCTTTGTTTGAATGTATCTTTTTTAGTTAGTTTTTTATATATTTTTTTGCCATTTTTATTTAATTCCAATAAAATATCACTTATTATTACTATGGAAAACACTGCTATGGTTGTTATTGTTTTGACAACTTTGTGGGTTTTGCCGAATTGGTTTTAGGGGATTTATAATGTCAAATATTAGGCATGATCCTAGAAAGCTGATGGTTTTTAAAAAATGGCCACCTCAAAAAAACAATGTATAAACATGATAATTCAGACCTTTAATAACAAAACGTGTACATCAGTTTTCTTTTTTTTTTAATAAAAAAGGGAAAAACTAACAGTCTTCTTTTTTTGAAGACTTTGGCTGGCTGGCATAGGATTTGAAACGTATCTGATGTACTAAAAAGGAAAATGATATTTGCATTTATTTTGTAAAACACCGCGAAAACTGTAAAATATTACAGTATACAGAAAACAAGGTCCTGTTTTTTGCTCGTTCCCGCTCCCATATCAAGCGTAGCTAGTAGATGTAGATATAGATATAGATGTAGATGTAGATTGTAAGACTTGCAAATGAGGATTGGTTTATGTATTTTTATTTATTATTTGTACAATAAAAAGTGCCGTCCCTTCTTTTTTTTGTTGTTGTTGTACGGACACACACCCGTTTGTATTTTTCTGCTTATAATAAGCCCATGTATATACATTTGGTAAGACAATTTAAACAATGATAGAAAAAGGCAAGACAAAGTTTATTCAGTAGCAATTATAACATTGACAACCAATACTAAACTAAGATAAAGGCTAATCTAATAGTGGTCCCAAATTCTGGATCCAAAATGAAAGGGTTTCCCCATGCATCACGTAAGACCTGAGCTGAAAACCCTTCTAAACTAATCCTGACACTAATCCCAGTTGCACATCATCCCATTGAGATCAATGAAATCGCGGTGACTTGGGGAAAAAAGAAAAAAGAAAAGAAAGGAAGGAGGAAAAAAAAAAAAAAAGGCTTTAAAACGTATTTTTCAAACTGCGATTGCAGCCATAAAATTGAAATGAAAAAATTGAAAACTTGACATTATAAGTGAGCCGCACCATATGTAGTATGTAGTAGGCAGGTGGTAGGTGGTAGGCGGTAGAATACCCCGGCAATAAGCCAAAATCAAAAAGCGCGACAAGTAATTCCGGAAACACTGTAATATCACCACTATTAAAAATTAGCGCGACCGGAGAAAAAACAAATCAGAAATTCTCCTTACCCCGCTGATGGTGTAACCCCAAACGACCGATCCCATTGTCTCGAAATGGATGACAAATACACATACAGGCAAGTTCATATATATAACCACAAGAAAAAAAAAAAAAAGAAAAAGAAAAAAACTTACCCCTGTTTCTTTCTTTTTTTTTTTTTTTCCCTTCACACACAATGGATTCTTTACAACCTATCGAGCAACTGCCATCACCACCACCTCCTCCTCCAGCAGCAGCAGCAGCAGCACCGTCGTCGTCGTCGATATTTAACCAAGAAGAAAAACAAAAATTCCATTGGGCACGGGACTTACCGCCTTTATTACAAGGTTTTTATTTCAATTACTGGCGGGCGTCAATGATGCGAATCTAGGTAGTATAGACCAGCATACAGTTATCCGTTTCTTTTTTTTATTTATTGATCTCCTTTTTATTACTAGGGATCATTCTTCCAAGTATCAAATCACAATTTGGGTTGAGTCAATATGTCGTTTCGATCGTGTTTCTTTGTACCACGGCGGGATATATGCTCGGTAAGGCTTATTTTGAAGAAAGTTTTTTTTTTTTTTTTTTTTTTTATATATACCAATGCTTTTCGATCCCCCTCTTTTTTTTTTGGAACATATATATGCAGCGGCATTGGCCAATGGGCATTTGATCCGACGTTACAACCAAGTAATCACAGCCATGATCGGCTCCATCTCACTTGTATGCGGCTATCTCATCTTTAGCTGTACCATCCCTTTTCCTGTCCTATGTGTGTTCATGGTCTTTATTGGCTTTGGTCTCGCTTGATGCAAAGTTGCTGCAATGTCATTTGTAGTGAAATGCCAAAAGCTACGGTCATGTTGAATTTCCTACATGGTAAACCCTTCCCCCTTTTTTGTTGTTGTTGTTGTTGTGGAAGCTGTATTCCGGCCACTCAACTTTTTTTTTTTTTTTTTTTTTTTTTTTTTCAAATAGCATTTTATGGTTTTGGTGCCTTGATCGGGCCTTTAATTGCATCTAGTGTCCATGGCTGGCAAGACACCTACCGTATCTTTTGTGGACTTGCGGGATTAAATATCATTTTACAATTCTTTACCTTTGGCACGTATAGTCAAAAAGAAAAACAAAACGATGAAGAAACAACAACAACAGAGGTGGAAACAAATAGTACTACTACGACCACCTCCACCACCGCCAAAAAGGACGATGACAACAGCAAACTTATCTATGACACACTTCATCAACCAATCCTCTATGCCGGTGCTGTTTTTTTGCTTCTGTATGTGGGGACCGAAGTATGTATTGGGAATTGGGGCTATACGTTTTTGATCACGGCACGCAGTAGCGATACGGTGGCCATGGCACGGATCATGTCTGGTATTGGGGCGGGATCTGTGCCGGTCGACTGTTTCTTGGCTGGCTCACCCTCAAGGTGGGTGAGAAACGCATGATTTATGGCTATGTGAGTGTGCTGATTGGTATGTTGCTTCTTTTATGGTTGGTTCCTCTGGTGGCAGTCAATGCCACAGCATTGGTCATCATTGGGATCACCATTGGCCCGCTCTTTCCCACCACCGTGGCCCTCACGAGTAAAGTGGTGCCAGAGCATTTACGTGCCACAACCATTGGCTTTTATGTGCTGTAAGTTCTAGCATGGGGAAGGAGGGGGTTACAAGTGAGAACTCGTGCTCATTTTGATATTATTATTATTCTTCTTCTTTTGTTGGTGTGGGCGCGGGACGACGGGTGGTTTACTAGTTTGGCAGTGGTGGATCAGCCTTATTTCCTTATGTGGGTGGTGTCCTGATTGGCTCGTTAGGTGTCGGTTCTTTGCTACCTTTTTGTATTTCGTTGGCATCCATGATGTTGATTTCCTGGCTTTTTGTTCCTAATCCTGATACTTCTAAATCTGTATATCAATGGTTGCTTTATCCTATTATCAAAAGAATTCGGTTACTAAGATGCTAGTCATGATCGATTCAATAATAATAAAATTGAGTATGTACAACGGTTAATCGCCAAGTGGTTGCGTATCAAAGTATTTGGGGGGAGGAATTTCTACATATATATACATATGTATACTTTATTTTTACACATGTTAACTATATACCCATTAGGCAGAGCATTGAGTACAAGGCTGTGTAAAGTCATATAATACCCATCTTTTTTTTTTTTTTTTTTCAAACACACACATATGCATATACACAAATAAGACAAACTAAACGCATGATATAGATTAATGGTAAATAAAAAATACAAGGCATATTTTATTTATAAAAATATTAATTATGAAGACTAAACTATGCCAAGTTAATAACGGTTTCCATACCACACTATTCTAAAGATGGAGGCTAATTTAAAGAAGGTTCCCAGATGCGAATCTAAAATGAAAGGTTTCTGTCATGCATGTTCATATTGCATTTTAAAATGCCCCTAATTTAAGTTCTAATACGAATCCAAGATCAAAGTCGACCGATTAAAGTCATTAAAAAAAAAAAAAAGGAAATGGAAATAAAATAAAAATAGAAAATCATGTGAGCGGGTATGAAATATGCAACTGTCGTTTTTGTTCGCCACACAAAAAAAAAAGCTATGTGTGTTGAGAACGGCGATGATCGCCCACCCAAGGCCGTCCCATGCTCCAAAATACAAAATGATGAAGATAGAGAATACCATTCTTTCTAAACCTACACATCAACAAAGGTAGTATGATGGAAAATTCCTACCGCCGCATTCCCCGCCCCCAAAAAAATACACACACACGCACGAGAACGATATAAGGTGGTTCCTATTACTATCTAAAAAAGGTCAAATCATGTATATTTTATGTGACACTCTGTCTATTACCGTTTTACCATCAGCCTAACCCACCCACATACCCAAACATCATAATGCTATATCCAACCACTAAGCCCATCTCATCGTTACCAACGCCTGACCCTGGCGCGTCATACGGTAACAAGCACTTTTCCTATCTCGTCATACACACATACCAAATACTTTATTTCATATACACGTCTGTGATTACCATGGCGTTCTAGCAGATAAACAGTACATGGAACAAGTCGACTGAAGAGAGATTTTCATGTTTATTATAAAAAAAAATAAAAAAAAAACACAAAAAGAGGGGGTATCTAAAGCTATGTACACGATCTAAAATATATAAAAAAAAAGTCTATTCTTTTCTTTTCTAAAACACGACTAAAAAAAAAACGATGACTACTACGATCCACCTCGTTAAGAGGTCAAAGAACCCCAAGCAGCGTCATCCAAATGTTCCAATTCACAGGTAAAAGAGGATTCCGACCTTCGATGGGATTTCGTTGTCAAATGGCGTTGTTGCTTGGTTTTTGATGAAGAAGACGAGGATGTAGATGGATGACGTCTCGGTTCGGATAACGATGCTGCCATGATGACTTTTGGTTTTGAATGGATCGAGTGTGCAGCGCGCTGAGGAGTTGTTGTCGTTGTTGCTGTTGCTGTTGTCAATGTCGACCGTTGAGACTACCAATCCAGCCAAAAAAAAAAAAAAAAAAAAAAAAAAAAAACAACCGCCAACCCCACCATGAGTATAAATGAAGAATAATATATATATTATATATACTGTTGACACACACACATACACACATCACTTACATTTTCACGAATGCGTCGTAACATTTGTTTAGAACTCCAAGTTGCATTGTAGACCTTGGTGAATTCTTGATGTAAAAGATCTGGCGACGAAGGATCCAATAAAGACGTTTGGCCGGTCTGTTTCATGCGCGATAAGACGTTGATCACCGTGGTATGGACAATAGCAAGACTTCGATCCACATTTGTATTATTGATCTTGGGAATCTAGTCAAGATAGTGGGGGAATACGTGAGTCACCTAACATCATACACACGTACACACATTGTATATATATATATATATATATATATTCTTTTTACCATCCATAAATCGGCCGCCTTGCAAAGATGGCGCTGAATCAATCGGATATTGTCAAAATAATGGATATACTTGTTGGCTTTGGGGGCGACGGTCATATACTTGGCTCGAATCGCGAATCGTTCCATATGTTTTTGCTAACAAGAAGAATGAAATAAGTAAAGTGTGTGTGTGTTGTTCTTAGACAGGGGGACGGGAAAATGCTTTACTTCGTTGCTGATATAAATCAATAATGGTATACAATGTTGATGTTTTTGAATCAGGGTACGCATGGTATCAATGGACAAAGCAACACCCTACACACACATAGACATTAGTTACTATCGACATACCCACTGTTCTCTTTTTTTTTTTCACTTACCTCAATCACCAAACTTTCCTTTCGTTGATAAAACCCATGAATCATTTTGTCCAATGTCGATAGAAGTAGTTGGTTTTGAGTTTCGTAGCCCTGAATGACGTTGTTTGTGGAAGAAGAGCTAGACGGAGTGGAGAAAGAAGAGGAGGACGTGGAGGAGGATTGCTGCTGCTGTTGGTCTTCGGGTGTTGGGGATGGTGGTATGGAGCCTGTAAGGGTATCGACAGGATCATTCGCATCAGTTGTTGTTGTTGCTTGATACGAGGAAGCCCATAAGATAGGTTGAGATTTATTAGGATCAAAGCTACGTAAAAGTGACCGCACATGATCCGTGGATAAGACAGTTGTGATGCCCATACGATGTGCCAAAAGACTTGCTAATGTTGATTTGCCGCAACCTGACGTACCGCCCAGTAAGATGCACACACATTCCTGTCGTTGGGTCATGGACCATGCCACCGATAGATCCGTCAAACTCGTAGAATAGTGTTGTTCTACAAGATAATGTTGAACTGTGGTGAATAAACTTGTCAATGTCATGCTGGTATCGGGATCCATCGTATTTGTCAAGGCATCTATATTTTAGAAAGAAGCGTTATCAGTGTCTAATTCCATTGGTGTTTCTTTTAATGAACTTACCAATGACATGTTGAATATGAGAATGTTTGACACCAATAAAGGAAAGTAAAAGTTGAATGTGGTATTGTGTATAACGTTTTCCATTATCAAGAAGAAACGAAAGCATTACCGTCCCCAGAAAAAGAAAAAGGAAATTCAGAAGATTAAAAATAAAAACACAAAATGAGAAAAAAAAAATGCCGGCGTTTGAAAAAAAACATGTAAAAAAAAAAAAAAACTGGGCCATCCATCAAAATTGTGATGGGCAAGTCGTTCCCAACAAGAATTTGCTGATAAGGAAATAAAAGACCATATATAAAAATAAAAAGACAGTAGAGTTCCACAAAGCCTTTTATCCCTTGCCCAGATCACAAAAAGGGAGAAGGGGACATGATCGTGGTGAAGAACTTCGGACAGGGTCGGGTGAGATGGGAGCCCAAGAAGAACAATAAGAATGCAAGCAATGAGGGCGGTGATTTCTTAATATTTCTTTTTAAAAACAAGTGACACTAAATCAGTGTTATGGATGGAGATGGATTGGATATTTTTAAAGATGTGTGATTCATCCCCCTTAGTTTAATTCACTGTATACATTTTGGTTTTATGTCGTTCATCCTTAAAAATAAAAAAAAAATAAAAGATGATCAAAAGTAAATCATTTAATTACCATTGGCGTCATCAGCATTAATCGTCCTCCCCCCACTTACTCTACTTACAGTTTAAATCATATCGGTCTTTGAAGCGGGGAGGTGCGACGCCCGCCGCCATCTCAAGGAAAAACGGGGTAAAGTAACATTTCTCTCTTTTACTTTATTGGATCAATGAACAAGTGAAGAGTTGTTTTAAACGGTGCAATGGAGTATACACTATGTATGATCATGTTTTCTCCTGTTTCTGTATGATTTTTTATAGAACAGGTACAGCGCATCGTCGATCTTTAACAGTATCTGATTTTCCGGGGAGGACGGATCGCGCAGGGATTCAAGCACCGAAGGGTGTTTCTGATAAATATATAACTTTTTAAAAATAAGACAAAAAAAGTGATATAAAAATCTTGCCTTTCCTTTTTTCTTTTTCTTCTTTTTTTTTTATTGATAACTTTTTTTCTTTTTCTTTTTTTTTGCTGAATGGCGCGACATATACTTGGACGAATAGCTCTCTACTTGCGTCGTCTTGCCTTATTCATCGGCCCTGGATTCATGGTGGCTGTAGGATAGTAAGTGGCCAAGATGCAGGATGTCTTTTGTAACATAAGGATACCAACTAATTACCGTTTTCTTCTTCTTCCATAGTCTTGATCCAGGCAATTGGGCTACCAATATTGAAGCAGGCAGTCAGTTTGGGTATCGCCTTTTATTCATTATCTTGATTTCCAACATCATTGCCTTATTTTTACAAAACCTGACGATCCGTTTAGGCACAGTGACAGGTCTTGATCTTGCTGCTGCTTGTCGCCACTATCTTCCACGCTACGTATCTCTCTTTCTGTATGTCCTTGCTGAAGGGGCTATCATTGCCACGGATTTAGCCGAAGTCATTGGCAGTGCCATTGCTCTCAACATGCTCTTCCCAACGTTACCCCTTCCTGCTGGTGTGGCTATCACTGCTGCCGACGTCCTGATCATCCTCTTGTGTTACAAGGAACCTGACCCAAATCCAGACAATCTCAGCGATGGCCAAGACGACTCCACACGGATGGTGCGCTACTTTGAAATGTTTGTCATGCTCTTGGTCGCGGCGGTGGGCATTTGCTTTATTATCGAAATGGCCTACTCGGATATCGTCGCCGTCGATGTGTTGAAAGGCTACTTACCCTCCAAGGAAATTTTTACTGATACTGAAGCGCTGTATATCTCCATTGGGATCATTGGTGCCACGGTCATGCCTCACAATTTGTTTTTACACTCGTATATTATCCAGGCCAGATGTTATTCTTGGCGCCATGCTAGACCCAGAGTCACCTCGTCCTCTTCTACAGATGAAGTCAACAACAACAGCAATGACGATAGTGACAGCAACCAGAACGCCACACAGCAGCACACCATTCAATACAAACATCGTCTCTTGGATGCTTTGGACGATCACCAACGCCTCTATTCCGCCACCAAAAACAAAGATGATGACAACAACAACGACCATTCCAAACACCAATCATGGGTGTCAGATAAACCAAAGTCGTCCATCGATGGCTTGCCTGCTGCCGCCACCACAGGCCATGACTTGACGGAAATGGATCATATCTCTACCGCCACCACCACCTCTCTCCAACAACAACAGCAACAGCAACCGGAACAAGACCGTTTAGACTTGTCACTGTTACGCGCACACCTTACCGACAACATGCACATCAACCTGCACTACGGGTTCATGGACCTGATGGTTGCGCTTCTGTTTGCGTTCTTTGTCAACTCAGCGATCCTGATTGTGGCGTCGGCGAATTTCCATTTCAAACAGCACTTGCACGCCGTGTCTGATTTATTTGATGCGCATGCGTTACTTCAACAATACCTGGGACCTGCGGCGGCGGTGATTTTTGCGTTGGCGTTACTGTTTGCCGGTCAATCCAGTACGTTAACCGCCACCTTGGCGGGGCAAGTGGTGATGAGTGGGTTTTTGGGTATGACCAGTCGCCCCTGGTTACGTCGGATTGTCACCCGGTTGGTGGCCATTGTACCTGCCATGATTGCCGCCTGTGTGGCCGGCCGTGCTGGGTTATCGCAAATGTTGGTGGCAAGTCAAGTGGCCCTCAGTATTCAATTGCCTTTTGCCGTGGTGCCCTTGGTGCTCTTCACATCGTTACCGCGCATCATGCATTTGGATGTCGTCGCCTTAGCCCCACGTCAATTATTACCTGCCTTGCCTCGCTTTTTGGATCGATGGTGTGCCCAGGCTGCCTTAGGTTTGGATCGTGTGCTGCTCGCTGGCCAACGTGCCCTGCCTGCTTTCATGAACAACAACAACAACAAAAAGAAAAAGAAACAACAACAGCAGCAGTCGGACGATGATGCGCTTGAGATCGATATGGTCAAGGACGCCAACAAGAATCCATCCACACAACTATCGACATTACCCGACCCGATTTATTATGTGAATGGCAAATGTACCATTGTCGTTGCCATTGTGATCTCTCTTTTGTTGATTGGCTTGAATGGCTACTTGGTGGTATCCAGTATCCTTGGTTATTAGTCACACATCCCTCTTCCTCTTTTTCCTTTTTGTTTGTTTGTATATTATATCCCCTTTACCCTCCCCCATCCCCCACTCTACTAGATTTTTTTTTTTTTTATGAAATCGCAATAAAGCTCACACGCTCCAATGGAGTTTTTTTTTTTTCTTAAAAGAAATGAATGTTGACTATGAAGTGGTAGTTTGATTTTATTTTATTTTTTTGATTGGAGTGCTGTGTGTGTGTGTGTGTGTGTGTGTGTGTGTTACGAAATAGGATTTTTAGATGATAATGATGATGATGAAGCGCAGTATGGATTCAAAAAAAAAAAGGTCCAAGCAATACGTATGTATGGCTCAAACGATCCCATCAAATATCTATTGCCATGTGTATACCAAGTCACTAAACGACGGTAGATGATCATCGATGTATTAGAAAACAGTGCCAAAAGCTCTCTCTGACGATCCCCTTTTGACACTCCAGGACGACCTTGACCTATATTTTATCTATAGGATGGGTGGTTCGGACAGGACAACGGGTCTCTTTTGATAGTAAATTGGTCTAAGACCGCCAACTTGTCTCCAGGGTCATTAAAAAGAGAAGGGAAGTGGTCATAATGGGGGGGGGGTGGAATTAGAAAAGAGCAAAGCGAGCTTAGGTACGACATTTACAAAAAAAAAAAAAACAGTTACAATAGCGATAATGTTCACTGTCAGATGGGTCAAAGGTATATTTTTATTGAAAGCATAGTGGTAGATACTAAAACTAAAACCATTGTGGTTCATTGAATGGAAGGATCTATTGAAGAGGAAGCAATTGGGAATGAAGTGATATTTGAAGAATGGACAACATTAATCTAAATGGACGATTGTAACATGGGATTTATTATATTGTACTGTATAGGGCATATGTTATTGAAGTGAAACAGCGGGTCAACAATAACCAAAAGAAGGTGATGGTAGTAAAAAAAAAAAAAAAAAAAAGGATCTATCGCACAAAGCATGAGAGAGACTAATGGGACGTGTTTTTCTTTGAAAAACGTAAAAAATATTTTATTCAGATGTCGATACAAACTAATACTAAACTAAGCTAAAGAAGGCTTCAAAAAGAGCCAACGAATGGTGGTTCCTAAATCTTGAATCCAAAATGAAAGGGATTCCTCATGCATGTTGTAATCCCTGTTCTGACAACCCTTCTAAACTAGTCCTGACACTATTCTACGTCCAACATAACCGCATAGAAGTTGAATGGTGAAGGAAAAATCAAAGAAAAAATAAAAGTAATCAAAAGAGAAAAGAGAACCGCAAAAATTAAAAAAGCCTGGAGTGGGAATAAAAAAACCGATTTCACGTGGGCGGCATTTGAAAAAGGGGAGGGAGTTTTAGATCATCTAAAATCAACAAACTTCAAAAAAAAATATATATTCTCAAACGAATTAAAGATTTATCATGTTCTATGAGACCCAATATCATATAGTTTTTTTTGGGGGGGAGGGGGGTTCACCCTGGCTGCTGAGCAGCACCATACAAACAATCAAATCATCAAATCAATTCAATTTCATCAAATGGTATTTTTATTTAGTAATAAATACAACAACAACAACAACAAAAAAAAGAGAGAGAGAGGAATGGTGTAGTATCTATTTGGGTAAAAAGGGAAGGGGAATATATAAACAAGAAAAAAAAAAACAAAAAAATCAATGAGACATGAACCATGGGATCTACTACTATTTCTCGTCCACCATCACATTGACCATATGCAAGGCAAGATCTCTATTTCAAAAAAAAAAAAAAAAGAAACAAGTGAGTGTGTGCGATCAATATACTATTTTTGCCATTTGTGATGAGAGAGGGGAGAGGGGGGGGTTTACCTGTTAGCCCAGTATTTGAAATGGCTCTTCATCGCCACAATCCATTCCGAAGCGTACGTGTCAATCACTGTTTCCGTCAACATATAATCCAAGCGAGGATACATTAAGCCATCGGTCGCCAGTAAACTTGTTGTTGTTGTTGTTGCAGAATCATTAGCATGACCACACAATCCTACCTCTGTTGTTGCTGTTGCTGTTGCTACTGCTTTTGCTGCTGCTGCTGCTTCTGGAGGGTGTCCATACAGCATGGCCGGGAGAGACGTGCTGGAGCTGGAGCTGCTAGTGCTTGTCGTACTTGTACTTGAGCTTGAAGGTGGTGGCAAGTGTTCATCATCATCGTCATCCATGAATGTATCAAATGTCGTCGCTGTGAAGAAGGACGCGGTATCGTCGTCCACCATGTCCTCGTCGTTTATGCTGCCGCTATACAGGATCGATAAATAATCTTCGTCCCTGTCACTCTCCCTGCCCTCTGAAAATGTGTCCAAAATGAATTCATTGTCGAGTGGTTGTGGTGGTGGCGGTGGCAGTGGTGATACTGATCCGTCATAAAGTTCTTTGATAATGGTAAGTGTGGGTAATGAGGATGTTCGTGGTTGTTGTTGCATCGTTGCTGAGATTGTAGAGAGTACTGGAGAAGCCATGGTGTTGATACTGATAAAATTCTGATGACGTTGATGAATAGACAATGACGACGACCTGTTGGTAGTAGTTGTAGCGGTAGTAGTAGTAGTCGAAGAATAAAGTGTGTTGATGGTTGTTGTTGATTTTTCACCGTCACCATTGTCATCCTTTTTCGTCCCCACGTTGTTAATGCTCATGCTGTCGTCGTCTGATTCCACTTCTATATCCAAGTCCAGTTCTACATCCGTTTCATCAGAGTCGCTGGAGATTGTCGCCATGTATTGCCAAAAAGTACGTCTTGCTTTTGATATAAATGGTTTAGCGCTTGCCAGTGAAGATCGGATGCCAAGGTTTGGGATTTTGGGCAGGATACGTTGGCGTTGGGCGCGTGACAATTGGACGGGACGCACAGAGGTATAGGCTTGGCTTAACATTGGCTCAATACGATAGCCGAGAGGATCAAATGGATGGAATACATTGAACATCTTTGTGCGCAAGGGTGGTCGGTAATACATGTAGTCCAAGCCTCTAAATATCAGAGCAGCAGCTACAAAAAAAAAAAAAAAAAAAAAAAAAAAAAAAAAAAAAAAAACCATTAATCACTAGGATAAATATTTGTCCTAATTTTAAAAAATGCGCTTACCAACGGGGCTTCCGCACGTAAATAAACACCGTAAAGGAAAGTCAAGAACGGGGACTTGGAGGTCGGGTGTACGTCGTTGATAGAGATTAGGTTTGTTCATCAACAAAAATGGATCGTGATTTGGTTGTGATGTTGGCGATGGTGATGGTGATGATGGAGGCATATGCCATGGCGCAGGACCGTCTTCACTTTCCTTCCATTGCATCGACGCAATATCATAGCCTATGATGCCACCTAGAGAGAACCCAACCATATGTACCTGTCCATTGTTGGATTCAAAGTCTGGCCAATCTGTCACGTGCTGACGGTACGCATCATTACATTGTTGACAGACCGTATCGATGATGCATTGTCCATAAGGTTTGGAGAAGTCTACATAAACAAATAGTAAAAAAATGAGTTAATTTACAGGAATAGGTTACCCAGAGGAAATGAAAACAAAAAACAAAAAAAGAAAACTAGCTTTCGGTTATGTGCTTACAGTATAAACAATCCATTAGCCAATCGTTGATAGCCAAGCGCACTTTGGGAACTGTTTCAAGAGTTGCTTGTTCCATTTTCGTATCTACCAGCGCATGTACCACACTATGCCATTCTATTTCAATAATCCTCACATTCCACTTTAGTCATACATTTTTCAACAAAAATGCCCTGTTTTTTTTTTTTTTTTCTTTGTCAAGGGAGGTTCTTACCAATGGCTACATACCGGATTCGAATGTTGCGTTCTGGGTACTGTTGTTGCAGGATCTGTTCTGTGTTGTTTTGCATCGTCAATACTAGAACAATAAAATAAAATAAAACATGAGGTTGTCTTTCAAACATAAAAGGCTGCAGGTTCCCTTTTACCATGATGTTCTAAGCGACCATATTCTTCATATTGTTGACCCATTCCATGTAGGAAAAAGACAAGGTGATCTAATAAACAGGAGGAATGCATGATCCAAGGCTTAGTATAATTTGCCGACGTTGAATATATATATATATGTTATTATTACCAGAGTTTTCCTTAACCATGCTTGTAAGATAGAGGGGGTAGAGGGGGTAAAATAAAAGGAAAGAGAGGAACAAAAGAAAAAAAAAAAGTAAGGAGAAGCACCCGAGTGTCAATGCAGAGTAGCTAAAAATACGCCCCGCCTTTTTTAAAACGGCGCTACCCGTCAAATGGTAAAATCCGAGAACCACGGTTGGAAGATCCTCTTTTTCCATACCTGTAGGTATCGCCTTTTTTTTTCACACACACACAGTCTAGACTCATATGCCATTCTTCATAGTATCTAAACGATAGGAGAAGATGCTTTTTCTTTTGATATTCAGTTACAATATGCGGTATGATTGAACGGAACGCCCATAAGCATTTATCACTCATCAATAGTAACAGGTCCAAAAAGGGAAACCGGCGTTTGTGGACAATTACTGTCATCTATCATACTGACATCACACTAGTCTGGTGGTGTCATGAATCGTACCCCCCCCTCCTCCTCTCCCTTTTCTCTCTTGACAACCTTCCAGTGACAAATCCCCAAATTATCATACATACATACTGTATGGGTCAGCATTCAATCTTCCGCTTACCGACACAAATACTAATTCAATAAAAAAGTCAAATTTTATTTGTGATACACACCAAAAAAGTCATGGAATAAAATGAGAATGGAATAAATGTGATGGCTTGTTGTTGTTGTTTTTTTTTTCTTTTATTATATGTTTGTCTATAATAATGAGGGGGGGGGATAAAGAGATAAAAATAAAAGATACGCTATGACAAAATAGTTATAACTAGACTAAATCCATTTTTTTTTCCGGGGATGGGGGGACCAGGAAATGGCTATCAAAAAAGATCGGGATCATCAGCCGCCAAGTTGGAAAGCCCGCGACGAATATAACGTTGGAAGTAAGTTCCTGTTTGACTGAGATACGAGCCAACCTTGACCTCTGCCGAGGGGTATTTCTTTTGGAATTCATACAATTCAACAATGCCCTAAAATGCCAAAAAAAAAAAAAAAAAGAGGAGGAGTCAGCCACTTGCCCACACCATTATTTAAAAAATATAGATATATACCTGTCTAGTTTCTTCCCTTGTGCCAATTTTTTCAAAAATGAGCTTCAAGATGTTGTTCATTTCATAATCCGACAAGGATGCCCGGTTGTTTGATACAGGTGATGGTGCATCGTCTTCATCGGGTTGCATTTGCTTTGACTGATCGAGTTGTTGTTGTTGTTGCTGTTGTTGCGAATAATGGGAATCTGCCATAGGTGATGGTAAGGAAGATTGGTAGGTCGTCATACCAGCCACATGCATGGCAATAGGAGGTGGTGGAGATTGTTGGTGGTGCTGTGGTGGTGGTGCCATCATTCCCTCTGGTAATTGCCCATCAGACGAACGGAAGGATCCTATCGAGGTAGATCTAAACAGTTGACTGGATCGGATGGATGACATGGATGATGGTCGACTATGCGAAGATGATTGTTGAGTGTATTGGTATGCCGGATCTTCTTGGGGTTGGGGCTGCTGATGCTGCATAACCGGAGAAGCGGAAGATAACTGCTGATTTGGTGATGGTGAGTGCCCGTAATCCATAGATTGGTGCTGTTGAGGCTGTTGGGAGGGCTGTTCTTGGTGATGATAATCTTGTTGGAAGTGCTGCTGCTCATGTTGCTGCTGCTGCTGCTGCTGTTGTTGTTGTTGTTGTTGCATTTCCCTCTTTCTCTTACAAGCCTCCAACATGTGATGTAGATACGGGTAGACACTGCTGTTTTGTGGATTTTCGATCAAAACCAAGTGTTGAAAAACTCCTGCACCCAAGCCATTGACCATTTCCAATAAAAGAGTTTTCACTGTACGTAAAGGCAATTCACCTAAAGGCACGTTGATCTGGGTCCGACGTTTCCATTCATTTGGAGGAGTGGCCAAAAAGAATTTGTTGATTTCAAATAAGAGTTGATCTGGTTGTAAGGTACCGGAGCGCAGATTTTCTTGAATCGTTTTTGCCAGCTTCCAAAGGCATTTCATGATAAGTTCGGTATATTTGGTTTCTTTTCCAGTAGGTGGGTCCCCAGGTCGTAATCCCGCTGAACAGGTTCCAAGAATCGATAAAAGGGCACTAATTGATATATAAAAAACGAAATGTTCAATCACTTCACTTTCAACTGTGTCGCACCTTGCTGCTTATTTTATTTCTTTATTACCTGAATGTTGCGTTTCGTTGACTGTTTTCCAAAACCTTCACCATCGCCACATTGAGAGCCTTTGATAATTGAGGACCAGATTCCAGAGACAGCAATTTTTGATCCAGCAAGCGATTTGCCAATTCCTGTAACAAATGACGGAGAGCATCTTGAGACACAGCTGCAGCAAGATCACGATTGGAAAAGAGATACACCAAAGCATTGACAAGATGTTTGCATAAACGTGTTGTGATGGGACTTCGGGGATCTACAGTAGAGTAGGCCAGACGGACCTGTAAAGTGATGGCGTTGATCAACGGCTCAATGTCGGGCAAAATCACCTCAGGTTCTGTGTTCAAATGCTTGTCCAGCTGCTTCAGCGCTTCGATACTGGGCTGTGGGTCACCGCTAGTAATTTGTGATATGATATAGTCGACAACGTATTCCCGTTGATCTTGATGTTGATGAGGTGAATAATAAGGCGAATTCATCATGGGCTGCTGCTGCTGCTGCTGTTGTTGTTGTTGTTGGTATGCAGGTTGTGACCCGTTGTAACCGTGATGCATTTGTTGCTGAGTAGCTGTTCGTGGTTGTCGCATCGAAGAGGGTCCTGGTAAAGTTCTTGGTTCCGATCCACGATCCTGATAGTGTCCCATAGGGTTGCCATAATCGTCTCCTCCGTCATCCATCGGTTCAACGTCGTTATTCATCGAGAGAGGTCTACTGTTGGCAGCATGGGTATTGTGATTTACAGGTTGAGGAAGAGAACGTGGTTTGCCAATACGAGATCGAGGAGTACGTGGTAAGTTGTTGATGGGAGGTAAATCATCGACATCCATTTCATCAGAGTCTTGTTGCTTCTGCTGTTGCTGTTGTTGAATACGTTCTTTTTCGGCAAGTACACTTGGTGATGGCTTCGTTCGTTTCAAACGTTCTTCCAACATACCCTTTTCCTTTTCGCCCAATCGACTGACATATTTGAAAACAGGATCACCAATAAGAATATACGCTTGTGCAATAGCACTAAGGGCAGCATTTCGGACACCAGCATCACGATCACCAATATGAGTGGCAATCAATGGCAATGCCTTGTTTGGGAGCATGACAGCAGTTCCGTTTTGTTGAATCAAGGAGCCCACTTCATCCAGGCATTCAGCACGAGCTTTCGCGTTCTTGGAGTTGGCAGCGGTGTCTAGAAGGAAGTTGAGCATCTTACTTGCAGGATAGATGACACAGATAGACGTGAGAATGGATCGGATTCTGGCACGCATAGTTTCCTTTGGATCGCCAACCTAAGGTATATAAAAAAAAGGATTCATAAATATCCAGTGCTTTTATAAGAATTTCATATTCATTTTTTGACTTTACCTTGTTGATCAGGAAGGGCAAAAACGAGACAGCTTCGTATTCCGAGAGCGGAGCACCTTCGCTATCAAAAACAGCCACCAGATGTTGTGTCAAATCCAGGCACTTGATGAGCATACTTGTGTTGGTATCAAAGAATCGGATGGTCAAGTACTTGAAGAGCAAATCAGCATTTGCCAGGTATCGTTTTTTCATATCATCATAGTCCAAGCCATATTTATCCAACGAGATGTCAGGGTTTGAAATACATTCATTGAGTTGAGTCAGCGCATTGAGACGATCACGTTCGGCATATTGATTCGAGCTAAACATGAGACTACAGATATCAGGGTTGATATGAGATTCACAGGAGCCACGTAAGGTATCCACCACATCTGACCGAGGGTTGTCGAATTGCCATCGAATTTCCTTTTTCGCACGCACTTGCTTGGCTCGCGGATCACTGGTCAATAACGGAGGTCGAGCTTGTTCTGATGAAGCTGCTGCTGCTGATGAAGTTGCTGCTGCTGATGATGCTGCTCCTGCTGTTCGGGGTGCCAGTAATTTCTTTCGTCCCAAGGTTGATTTCGCTCTAGCTGGCTTGTCGTCTGATCCACTCGATGCTGCAGAGTCAGGACGAGAGGATGCTATAGTTGACGAACGTTTCACCTTTGTTGTTTTCGCCGCTGCTGAAGATGCTGGCGCTGCTGCTGGCGCTGCTGCTGGTGCTGTCGCAGGTGCTGATCCACGTGCTGCTTCTACGAATGGCATGACTGTTTGTTTTTGAGTGCCCTTCAATTCAGATACCTTGTGCATCACACTGTCGTAGCCCGTATTCGCCACCACTACTGGTAAAACTGCTTGTGCTGCTTTGCGTACTTCGGCATTTCGATCTTGTAAACATGAGAGAATAGGTGATATCAAAGGGGAGTAGTCCACAGTGGTTCCAGATGGATCTTCTTCTTTCAAAGAGGTGGACAGCCAATTCAATAGTTCTTTACGCAAGGTAGGGGAGTCAGCCGCCAGGCTTGTTCCAAAAGCGCCGATCAGTCCTTCGAATCCACAGGTTTCCCGAATAATTTCCAAAGTGGCCACACCTGCATTTCGCACATTTGCCTTGTTGTCTGATAGCACTGATGTAAGATTCCCCGCAAGCACCTTAACATATTTTTCAAAAGGTTTGCCCATAGATACCACTAATGATCCAGTAATTTCCACCGCTTGAATTTGTAAAATCTTGTTGCTGTCATTCAATCTTTGTTTGAGCACGCTAGGAAATTCACCTAAGAAGAAGAAAAAACAAGGGAAGGGGAGGGGACGACCATAAGTATTCGTACCTTAGCAATAATATTCCTATGTTTATCTCAACTTACCAAGATTGGGCTTGATTCGTTTGTTAGCGCCTTCAATAATGGACACCACTTTTTCCAAACCTTCTTTCCGTTTCTTCCAATTGGCATCATTGCAGTCGGAGGCTGTTTTGGCAAGTTGATTTGAAATATCTACACGAGGAATCAAAGAATCCAAAGCATCAACATCACCACCACCACCGCCACCACCGCCCCTACTTGAACCTTCGTTGGAAGCCTGTATATCATAATTGAAAAGTCAGTATTTATCATCCATCACATAAATATGTATTGTTTTCACTCACAGTAGCAGGAGCTTTGGTAGGTTGAGGAGGATCCAGTTTTGACACCTTTTCAAATTCACTTTCAATTGTCGCCATCAAAGCAGGACTCACGTCTTGGACAAATGTGATGATTTCTAATATATAGTAATAAAAAAAAACAGATTGCGTATATGAGAAAGAGAGAGAAACAAATTCCTTTTGCCATTTGATATATTACCTGGACCAATGTATTGGCGTAGAATCCCCAAAACTGTTACAGCACTTGTACGAACGGCGGCATTTGTATGGGACAAGGCAGTTTTGACAAAATCAATCAGATCACGGATTTGGAGACCGGAAATACCAAAATCAGATAGTGCTTGATGAGTCCAGATCAAAGAATCGGCCAATACCTTGGGAGATTTCGCTTTTTTCCATATAGGATAAGATTGAGACAGGACAAATTGTAAGGATGTTTTCTCGGCAAAGACCACGAGACATTCGCCAGCAGGTTTCTTCAGTTTGATATCACCAAGTTTCTCCACCATTCCTACAGGATTAAATTCCCCACGAAAAAAAAAAAAAAAAAATCGTATTAATATATCAGGTCTCCACACATCCCTTCGGCATCAACCATCCTTTCTTTTTTCTTTTTTACCTGGAATACCAATGGCTGCACAAGATCGTGAGAAAGACGGACATGTGGTGGCAAGTAATTGCATGACACCGTACAGTTTGGTCATCACCTGGAAATTCATTTCTTTCCACCCCGGTTTTTTGGATAAGCAACGAATGACAATTTCAGCTTCAATGTCCTCTGGTTCCACGGCCGATTCAAAATGCGTGTGAAGAGATTCCATCGCTGCCAGTCGCACCTTCCATTGGCTTTGTGCAATATCCCCCCAGATTTGTTCGGGAATATAGTCGGTCACTCTTGCTTCGGCATCTTCAGACGAGTATTTGTATTTCACTTCTTCAGGACCACTGGATGGAGGTAGTTTGGCAGCTTTCTTGGGTGCAGAAGTAGCGGCTGCTGCAGCAGGTTTGGGTTTGGGTTTCGACGATGAGAGTGTGGGTTTTTTTGCGGCGCCTAGTCGCGCTGGCGGTTTGCGTTTGGGCGGTGTCATTTCTGTAGCTGATGACATGAGTGATTCTTCATCGTTGTCGGCGGCGGGTTCAGACTGTTGTGGTTGTTCAACGGGTGCTGGTTTCGCTGGTTTGACAACCTAAATAAAATGAAAACCATCAGTATGTATGGACCTTACCCCTTCTCTTTTTTTTGTTTTACCTTTTTTGGTGCTGGGGCGGGTTTCTTGGGAGGAGGAGGAGCAGGTTTTTTCACAACGACTGGTTTGGCCTTGACTTCCGCTTTGTCGTAGTATTCCTTGATCTTGTTCTTTTTGATGTCGTCCAAAGAGTCAGTATACGCCAACATCAGCTTTTCGCCCACCACCTTGGTCAAAGTGCCTAATCCTTCAGCACTGGCTTCACGAGCAGTAGCATCCGCATCATCCAATGTTTTGAGCATCATTTCGGCAAAGCTTTTGGTTTCTGGTTTGGAAGGCACTTGGCGAATATTTTGCAATTGGCGTGTAACAAGTTTGACAGATTGAGCACGGATTTGTGGATTCTTATGTTTCACAGCCGCCGTGAGATCTTCGATAATTTCGGGAATAGACACAGTGGAGAAAATAGCATGTAACGAATTGGCCAATTGTTCCAAAATAGCAGGTTTCCGTTCTTTTAGTTTTTCGATCATAGGAGGGGCAACCTATTGCATCCCAAAATGTGTCGTCCATTAGTACGATTAGATAATAATGTCACGAACTTCTTTTTTCTTACCAATCCTTTGTACTTTGCAAAATCTGTTCGTAATCCATTGGCAATTGCTTCAATACAGTTTGCAGTGGCACCAACAAGTAGAATATTTGCATCATTGACACGCTAATCATAAAAAAAAATAAAGTGAGCCCAGCAGGAAATCATTCTTGTTTACTGACACTTGATTTACCTTTGCCATGGCCCCCATTAGTTCAGAATAGTCCTTATCCATGATTTTGGGCGTTTTTGTTGATTCGAGTAGAGCGTCCAAAGCTTCCCGTCGTTCTTGCCATTTTTTGGATGCCTACGTACGACAAAAAAAAAAATGAAAAAAATGACTGAGATAAAACTCTCCATTGTTCATACGTGACAAAAAAAAAAAAATCGTCATGTCCTGCTTACCAGAAGTTCATAAAAGTTTCCAGGTAGTTTGGCTGTGATGTCAACAGGGTCTGCAAGATCAAATGGGTCCATGGGTTCATCTTCTACCGGTTCGTCATCTTCACCACCATCCCACCATCTTCATGTGATTCACCTGACATAAGAAAGAGGGGAGTTAAAAAAACAAACATAGTGATTTAACAAGCTAAGGGATGAACCCTCTTACCTAATTCGGCTTCCATGGCAGCTTTTTCAGCAGCCTTTGCTTGTTCTGAGCGTAATAATCGTTCCGGAGTAGGTCGATCTGAGGGTAATTTTCCAAAGGCTTCTTCCAATTCCTTGGTTTGTACAGGTTTCAGGTCAGATAATGAAGGTGTGAGAGCCGCCCCGATCCATCTATATAGTTCCACTGTTAAAGTAAATGTCTAATTCAAAGAGAATGAAGAGGTCAGAATGGATATTTCAGTTCAGCAGCCGTAGCACTCTTTATATATATTTACCTCTGCTCGCACATTCTTGTCCGTATGACCAAATAGCTTAGGAATTGTCTTGATCAAAGGCTTCGGACTGACTGTTTTGGTTCCAAATTGCCTATAATAAATTCATGATTGATTGATTTAATTTATATAGGCTATATTTTATGCATATCTCTCCTCATTCTTTTTTGTGTATCATTCCATTACCTAACTAGTTCCCGCAGCACTACTACCGTTTGAGTCACCAGTTTGGGTTGTTTTGCTTGAAGACCAGGAAGCACTAATTCCTAAAGTAACGAATAAAAAAAAATAAAAAAGGATTCATCATCAGTTTACCCCATTCTTCATATGATCTTTTTTTTTCTCCACACTGGTTTGTTTCACTTACTACGACAGGATCTGCCACATCGATTTCGGCATAAAGTAAAATAATATCGGTTGCTTTTTGCTTTGTACCGGCTTTGGGAGCACCAAGACATTTTTGTACCAACCCAGGGATCACTGATTCGCGAGTACTAAAACAATGAAAACATAAAGAAGTGTGTGTGTGTGTGAGTGGGTGAGAGTCCACCCCATTGATTTTCATTGTAAGCCCCTCCCCCAGTCTCCCCTGTAGAACCATTTTCTTATATTCTGTACTTTGTAGCGTTTGGTGCATTGCTGACATATTCATAAATAGCGTTCAAACCGGTTTCTTGAGCTACAGCATTGGCGTCTGTGGCAATGTTTTTCAGGTGTTCTTCATATTGGTAAAAGTCAGAGTCCTCGACCGTCTTTCTAAAAAGATCGTATAATTCCGTATAAGCAGATTGGCGAGCTTTCCAAACCTATGATCAATACAAAGATTGCATTAGTTCACCATCTTTCCGTTCTCATCCAACCCGTGACATGTTTCTTTGGTTTACCTTGTGTTTAAGTCTATCAGGAATCGATAACGATTGGAAGTCTTCTTGTGCTGTATCCATAAATATTTCAATAAATGATGATGTTGTTGTTGCTGTTGTTGTTGTTGCTTTCGTTGTAAGTATACAGTTATGAATGTAGAGTGTAAGATTTTAGGATAAAAGGAATACACAACACACGTACAAACATATACACACTTGAGTATACAGAAATAAGATAAATATAAAAGCCAATGAATATGACTTTTTGAAAAATATATATAAAAAAAAAGAAAGGAGAATGGATTTGGTATATAAAAAAAGATTTATGTATGGAAGATGGAAAAAGAAAGAAGGAAAATGGTCAAGGGCAAAAATAGAAAAATTAAAAAAAACAGGCGCACTTTTTTTGCCCTGACGCGGAGTTGGATATTACCTTTTACATCACGCAAATGCAACTGACAAGGAACACTAATATAATTCTTCTGATTTCATTTATACTACACCATTACCACTAATATATATATATATATATATATAATTCTATGCTTTTACTTTTTTACTTTTTAAGCTGGTATATATTGTGGTATTAGGTAGACGTTGGTCATCCAAGTGAGTTGACATCTGGAGCTTTGGCTCGTTATTTCCCAAAATGAAGCAAGATAGCCTTTTTTTTTTCCCTACTGAGAAATCAAAAAGAGGAACTATACATCAAGTCGGATGACTGACTAGGTAGTAAAAATTTGTCAACGTATTTGTTTGGTCTACTATTTTGACATCTCAAAAAAAAAAGCATTCAAATGCCGCCATTGATGAATGGCACTGAGCAGGGCAGCAAAAGTTAGTCAGTCAGGCAGAACGGGAAAATGGTGATACGGGATTTAAAAAAACTGTGTAAGGTGAATCATCATATAAAGGAAGTGGACCAATGTTTGATACATATCAAGTGGCTGGCGGACGTGGATGCGAAATGTTGACAAGCTCAAGTTTACTTTTGTTTTTGTTTTTTTTTTTGATCTACATTCAACAGGTTTTCGTGCATCTACTTATTTTACCACTCACTCATAAATATTTTGCCGATATTTCACGCAAGACCTCTTTTTTTTTTGGTTTTATCATAAAGCATTGCAAATTTGCAGCGAAAGTACTGTATTTCGGCAAATTTTACTACATTATACATATCATACAGTACTACATATATAGTACTGTGTCATACGCTCTTGCTGAACAACACTATGTATGATACATACATTGTATCCTATCATATCATATGATACTTTTGTTTATACAGTATGAACTGTACCGTATATAATAATAAGACAATGCATCGTATGATATGATATTGTTTAAGTATACAGTACAATGTGAATATATGATAAGGATGACATGGCGTCAAATTGACCTGATAGAATTTGATTCTTGGGTTGATGGAGAATTACTATAAATGGTCAATTCTTCCTCTTTTCCTTATACCTCTTTATATTCAAAGTTCGGTTTTCCATCAGATGACTAAACTGGATACGAAGTGGGAGTTAAACATGTCTTTGTTCAACCCAGAATAAATAAATAAACTTTCCATTGGTACCTACCGAGAAGTTCTTTTGCATTACATGCTTTTTGATTGACCGCAAAGTATCTGGTCAACATTTTAATCACCGTCTTTTTTTTTTTTTTTTTGGTATGTGTGCCTTTTTTTTTTTTTGTAAAGCTTCTTTTTTCCTTTCCTTTCTATTCTTTTCTTCTCTTCTCGTCATCCCATCATGTCTTCTCTCAATATCCTAAGACACATTTTGTTAGTGGTTGCTTTATTATTTGTATTCGTGCAAACCAGTCATGCTATTGACGATGGGGAACCTCCTGTGGGCAATGTTCTTGGACGTAAGTTTTTTTTTTTTTTTTTTGTCTCTTCTTCTTCCCGAACGACATATAGATTCTTCCCTTCATCTCTTTCCCCAACCGTCTTGTGTATATAGGTACCTTGCATAAACCAATCAAATGTGACAAGAAAGTAGCCACAAATGCAAGAATCAAACTTCACTATACCGCACGACAATGGAACAAGGAAGAATTTTTTGAAGATACTTATAAGTCAGGCACTCCTCTGTCTTACAAACTTGGTAAGGATTTTTTTTATTTTTGATAATACATTTGTTCTTTTTTTTTTTTAATCAATGTCTTTTCCCTTATTCCTATATAGGCTCTGACAAATTGATGAAAGGTAAGGAAATCGAAGGGGACATTAGCGAGGTGTGGAGTGCGGCTACTTGGTTAAGAAGCGAAGAATTCGACTCGTTCCTAAAATATACTAATTGACATATCTTGCGGCTAAATGGTGATAATAGGACTGGAACAAGGCATCAAAAATATGTGTGAACATGAATCTAGACGATTACTGATTCCAGCTGATTTAGGTACAGTAGATGGGATGAACCACACCTCATTGTGCGCAAAGTTTAGTTTCTGATATAATTCATATGTATATTGTAGCGTATGGCGAATTGGGTTTGCCAGGTTTGGTGGATCGTAAGTTGAAACTCTACTGTTGTAGATTTACCTAGTTTAGCTGTTATTCCCTTTTAGGGTCTTTGTCACTCACCCTCTTTTTTTGTTTTATTCTTGTGTATTTTAGCTGATGCGGCCATTATCATGGAGGTAGAAATGCTCGAGGTTAATTCTCCTTTTAGAAATCCTTGGTTTTGGGCTGGTCTCATTGTCTTGGTAGCAGCTTTTGTTGTTCTTCGAAAGCAAGCACAATTGGAAAACCAATCCAAGGTCGCTGCCTTTATTGAAAGAAAGGAACAATAGTTTATAGTATAGTATAGTAGAATAGCTTTTGGTATGTTATGTCTTTTATTTTATGGTTATCGAGTGTAATAAAGAAAAAATGGGTGATATTTGTTGGTCAGTGTACACACACAACTTCATACCAAGCAATGAAGGGAAGAGCGGGAATTGAAAATATGAGGTGGGCATCAAAAATCCAAATCCTATATTTTTTTTTTGTGTGTGTGTTTTGTTTGTTTATTTTATATTTTTACTGTGGCAATCTGAAATACAAAATGTCTTCCAAATTAGATCAAGCTCTTGACGATGCTATCAAGGAAAGAAGAAGTGATCATCGCTCTAACAATAGTCAACAAAGACGACGTCAATCATCATCAACATCATCATCATCAAGACACGACCGACGAAACACATCTGGTGGTGGTATTCGAAAACGGATCTCTGGTGGTGGTGGATTCTCAAGCAACATTAATAGTCGATTAGGTGGTGGACGTGGACGTGAACAAAACGTTGGTGGTGGACCTCAACGACATGTAAGATAATAGTAGCAATATCATACTGGTCGTCATCTTTTTGATATTGATCATAATTTGTTTGTTTTGCACCATCTGGGGAAACCACACACACACAATAGAACCGACGTAGTGGATTGAAACGAAGCACAGATCAACCATGGTCTCATGATTTGTTCTCTGGTAATGGCGGTGGTAATCTTCCTATTGAAGCTCGTCTTGGCGGCGGTAGACAACAACACCAACGACGAGGTGGGAATAAATATGGTGAATCCTCTCGGTCGGGGACTACATTGACAGTGGAAAACTTGCACTACAATGTAACGGAAGAAGACCTTGCAGTACGTAACAAATAACAACTGATGATATGGGCATGGAATGGGATATTCATTATTTTTCTATTGTAGAGCGTGTTCAAATTGGTTGGCACGGTTGATAAATGTAAAATTGAATTCGATCGATCCGGACGATCTACTGGCACCGCTAAAATCGTTTTTCCTGATCAAGACGTGGCTCAAAAGGCTCTGGATAAATTTAACAATGTGGATTTGGATGGTCAACCAATGAAAATCACTCTCTTAAATAAGTCATCCGGTGGTGGCCATGCTAGTAGTGGTCGTGTTAGTAGTGGTGGTCGTGGTGGTCGTGGTGGATCCACTAGGTAAGGCAATATTTAATTGTGGAGAAAAGCATGTCATTAAATTCGGTTTTTATTTTTTAATAGGCAATCTCGCTCCTCTAGAAATGAAGATGATTTGGATGCTGAATTGGAAGCTTATAGCAAGGCAAGATACCCTCACCGTTTTATTATTATAAGAGTGACTAATAATTTTGCTTTTTTTTTTTTAGTCGAAGGATCAAGATGGTGATGCTATGATGACAGATTAAAACCCTCGTCAATTGAAGAAAACTGTCAAATGTATGTCAACTCTATAGCCTATTTATTTTAGCTTATTGTCTTTTTTTTTGTCAAAATAAAAAAATACCTCTGTGCAACCTACATTTGCTTTTCTCACTGTTTGAAAAAAAAATTGAAAACCAGCCTTTCTCACTTGACTGAATTTTTTTTCTTCTTCATTTTTTACATTTTAGTCTTTTTTTGTATTTTTATACTTTTATACAATGGCGTTCCTTTTTGGGCGGCATTATGTTTTATTACTATGTTTACTATATTGTCTCTTTATATCACTCGTCACTACTCAAACCTTACAAAATCCTGCATTTGGTGAGGAACTGATTAATTTCAGTGGGCCTAATGGTGACACTCGCACAACGGATCCCTCTGACTTTAGGGTTGCCCAAGCTCAGGCGTTCCAAACGGTTTACTTAGCGAACAATACATCCTATAAAGTGGTAAAACATATAGACATATATATGACACTATGTACGGTACGAAAATGCACTACTCACTGACCTTTCTCTCTCTCTCTCTCTCTGTCACTTGTATAGAAACCTCTCTTTGACTTCAAAGATGCTTGCAATCAATCAACGACGCTGGACGATTTACAACGGTGGAACCACAATGGACTCAACACACTATCAGGCATTCAAGCACGAACCAAGATTGCACTCGTCGAACGTGGTGGCAACTGTACGTGGTCAGATAAGGTACGAACAGTGACTCAGCTTTCAACAAGCCTTCGGCTCAGCGTGAATGTGATGCTTATCTACGACAACCAAAGCTATCCGACTTTACCCAAATATACCTTGTTGCCGGCGACAGGGATCACCACCGTACCAGCCTATCCCTCCAGCCAATTACCACCTCAAGTGAACATTAGCCTCATGGACGATAACGATATCTCTTCTTCTCAATTAAACACCAGCAGTAGCGACATCGTACCCAACCAACCTACGGAAATCTACTATATCAGCAACGAACTGGGGCTTGATTTACTGTCCATCCTGCAAGATTGTTTCGACAGCACCACCCCGGAATCCAATGGTGCCCCGTCCAACTATCTCTTTCTGGTCCCTGTCCTGCGCTCGTTCGATTGGACAAAGACAGTCAGCAGCAACAAAGGTACACCAAACTACCTATCATGGGTCATAGCCTTAGCGGCCTTTTTTCTTCTAGGTAAGCTTTTTTTTTTCTCTTTTTTTTTTTTGCTATCCCTTCTTATAATGGGCTCATGTTTGTTTGTTTGTTTGTTTGTTTTATATAATATAGCCGTATTTAGTTTATTTATCTTCTTCAGATGGTGGCGTAGACGACAGCGCAGGGAAGACATGGAATACAACGCGATGTTGGAAGAACGAAACCTGATTGCTATGCAACGACGGAAACTCAAGCCTTTGCCTGTGGACATTGTCAATTCGTATCCTATACAAAACTATCATGCCGATGTCATCAAGAATGCGACTTGTGCCATTTGTTTGGATGAATTTGAAGAAAATCAGCCTGATATTAGAGTCTTACCTTGTAGTCATGGATTCTGTGTTTTATGTATAGGTAAGTGATAACGACGTATGTGGATTGGAGGATACGCTTACTGGATGGAGATGGATATATGCTCATCACGTCTGTGGCTTCTTTTTTTTTTAAATGTAGATCCATGGTTGACTCAAAAATCCACTCTCTGTCCTATTTGTAAATACAATTGTTTACCTACTGAAGACTCTGGTGATGAGCATACCGAACCTCCTTCTGACGGGGATCCAATGAGCTCTACGACTAATGCGATCGAACACGATAGTAACAACAACAACAGCACGGCGGTGACGGTAGAATCAACCAACGATCCGTCATGTAATGAAGAAACAACATCCAACAATAATACTTCTACTCCACAACAGCAGCAACAACAACAAAACGATACAATAACGAGAAACCACGATGCCACAACACAGACTTCCTTGTCGACATTACTGGAAAAAGAAAAGGAAATACAGGCATTGCATGCGGACAGACGACCCTCCTCTTCCTCATTACCTGCCGACAAAGTGGTGGAAGATACATCACTACAACCGTCCACTACTCTCAAAGAAGAACCATCATTACCGAGGTCGTCGTCACCGCCACTAGAACAGCATGAAATACCCGTAACATCAACGTTGTCTACCGGCGAAACGGATGAAAAAGATCGACGATAGAAAGTTGCAGCGCCATCCTCTGGTGACACTCTGTCCCTCGACCCTACCGCAATTGTTTTTGTTGAATGGCCCTTAGTCCTATCCCCAACCTCACTATCCCTACTACTCCTCTTTCTCCCCCCCTCTTCCTCTATTAGTTTAGTGTACTGTATTGTATTGTATTGTTATCCACCCCATCCATTTATATTACTCTCTCCTTTCTGTTTCTCTCTCTCTCTCTCTCTCTCTCTCAATAAATAAATTCAAATACCATGTTTAATATTATTTCTATTGTATTACTGCTGTGTTGATTTGTTTTGTCATTTTGTCTCGTTTATACTTTATCGATGAAAAAAAAACAACAACAACAAATAATATCTTTTTTTCCTGTGGTGTTGTTTACTTGACGGTCGATCCTTTCATTTTCCTGCAGGCGGTGTTTGAATGGCTGTTTTCTATTTTTATCTCTCGGGATCTATCTTCGAAGGGGATGAGGTTTTTGCTCAGCGAGCTAGAGGCAACAATATACTGTATTTCTTTTGATAAGTCTTTTGGGAGATGGAGGGGGGAAAGTGAATGTGGGTTTTGAAAACAGGCCGAAAAAATGGACCCTACTTTTTTTTTTTTCTTTATTTGTGACCAACTCATATAAAGTTTAGCCAATTTTTGTTGGTTTTTTTTTTTTTGTATGTGTGAGCAGCCATCGGTAGCCATCGCAAAAAGTTATAAGAGAAAGACAGAGAGAGTGTGTGTGTGTATTTCCATACACTCACTTTTCTAAAAAAAAAAAAAAAAAAAAAAAAAGGATGGCTCACTCACTCGGTTTGTTTTTGGATGCTGGATCCCAAGATCCGGTCTTTTTACAAATTAGATCGTTATCGGGGAGAAGAGCCGGGTAGGATTCCAAAAAAAAAAAAAAGAGTCTCCAACGCAACGCGGCTTGGAAAATACCCGAAAAAAGAGAAAACAAGATAAAAAAAAAGATGATCTAGCTACTAGAGGGGTTCTTTTACACAAGAAAGCATGGGGATGGCATCATTATGATAACGAACAAAAGAACTCCGATTGAATACCACATAAAAAAAAAAAGGACTCAAAACAAAGAAGAATCCTTAAAAGATAAAAAAACGTGATGTCACGAGCTGAGGCATATAAGTCATAGTTGAGGTCATTTTACAGGCATTTTATTGAGTCAAAAAAAAAAAAAGAAAAAAAAGTACCACGCATCATTGAATCACCGTTCACTTTGTTATTCTAAAAAGGGTAAAAAGATGGAGGAAGGGGGAAAAAGTTGGATGTGATAGAGGGGTGATGTGGGAGGGTATCACAGAGTGTAATAATAATAATAAAAATAATAAAAGATCCAGCTCCGGTCATGAGGAGAGACAAAAACAAGACGAGATAAAGGAAGTAACAGAGTAAGGGGAGCTACCATGATGAGGAATGGGTGAGTCATCATTATTCAATGGGTGACCATGGATGTAGTGTTGAGCTGATGTTGCATGGAGACTATCCTCATCCGATTGACTACTTTCATCATCATCATCGTCATTGTCGCTATCTAGATGTTGTTGCTGTTTGTATGAATTGGTACGACAAGAGGAGGGCCGGAATCCCTGTTCACGTAGTAATTGATGGGTCCATAACAGATATAAACCTTCATCATCATCATTTGGGCTGATGGTTGTATGTGGTGGCGTAGGCGGTGCTTCATCAAAAGACAGAGTATCATCTAACCGAAGTTCCAAGGTAGAAAATATAAACAAATAAACAAAAAACAAAGAGGGTCAGTTCAGTATCACACACAAACACACACCTTCTTTTTTTTTTTTTGTCATCTCTGACTCCTGAGACAAATAAGTAGCTTGTCAGTCGATCCCCTTTTTGTTTTTTTGATTTTACCTGATAATGGAATACTGAGGAAAGATCCATATTTCTTCGGCACTACCAATCGAGATGCAGAAGAAGACGACGAAGGCATTCGATCTATGTTGATGACCCAAATAAAATAAAATAAAATAAAAATGGTGAGTCTAAACAATCGAGGAGGGAGCAACAGCAGGAAAAAGAACCTTCCATTTTCTTCTTACCAGCTTGACGTCCCATCAAAGATGAGAATCTAGACTCCTTTGATGCTACCGAGTGACAATAAGAAGAGCTTGGTGTTGGTGGCAATTCTGCATATTTCTATACGTAATGATAACAATAATGGCAGATAAGTAAAAAAAAAAAAAAAAAAAAAAAAAAGTCATATGAATATCTACAGGAAGATTGTTTCTTTTCTTACCTTAATGGTTGGAATAGATAAAGAGGAGGTTGATATCATGACTGTTATTTTTATTTGAAGAAGGGTATAAAAAAATAAATAAAGTAAAATAAAAAAATAGATAAAGAAAGGGAAGAGAAAGAAGAGAAAAAAAAAAGAGAGAGAGAGGGAAGGGTTATATATATGATAAAGACAAAAGAGTGAGTAGATAGAGCAGGAGCAGACCAAAGGGAGATCGGGTATTTAAACCAGATTGTAACACCGTTGCGCATTGGTGACAAATAATCGAGTTTGTTCTTCAGGTTCCCATGCTTGGACGATTTCTTGTAAGACATCGACCCATAACTGCCAAGTGCCACCTTGCGTCGCTTCACACACAGGCCAATCCCCACCAAAGATCAGCCGATCGATCCCAAATGTGTCTTTGGCCACTTGCACAAAAGGTCCCAGGTGCTGCGCCGAGATCAGACTTGTATTATCCTCCACTTCAGTGATAAGTCCAGACACCTTGCAGGCCACCACGTTAGGGTAAGACGCCAGGGTTTGCATACATGACGCCCAATGAGAAAATGCCGACGAATCCGACGAGAGATGACACGGAGGTTTTGCCATATGGTCCAAGACAAACGACACCGACGGACACTGAGCGACCAAATCAATCAACGCCGGGAATTGGTCCGGGTACCGATGGCAATCAATCACCATTTCAAACAGTAGCCCAAACTCTTCTTCCCCAAGTATACGTATCCCCTCCAAGAAACTAGCCGACTGCATCCGATGACGTGGATCGTCCCGCTCAGGATCTTGCAACAAGTAACGTACCCCGCGTAGCAAGTCCTTTCCCACCAACCGCTGCAATAACCGTAAATAAGGTCGGACATGTTCACCTTGATCCACCGGTGCAAATGCCACCACAGCCCCAATCCCACCAAACGCCCCATCTTGAAGTTGTTGTTGCTGTTGTTGTTGTTGTTGCTGTTGTTGTTGTTTGTTGAGTTGATCTGTATACTCGCGTATCCATGCCGCTTCTACCAGTCCATGACGTACATCGACATCCGTTTCCACATACACGCCTTTGCGTACACCTACACGAGCCACTTGGGTACTGTAATGACGAGCATCTTTGTCTTGATCAAACGGCGTGCCTTTCAACCATGGGACATACACGCGGCTCGGTTGCCAAAAATGAATATGGGCATCAATGATTTGTGTTAATTGACGAGTCATGGTAATGAATAAAAAGGAAAATAAAGAAAAGGGTAGAAAAAATAATAATAAAAATGAAAAAAAACCAAAAAGACTGGGATGAGGTCTGCTTATAGGCGTTTTTTCTGCTATGGTGTGAATTTTTTTTTTTTTTTTTTTTTTTTGTCCCGGTGGCCCCTTAAAAAAAATCCTATTGGCCAAAAATCCCATTTCGTTGATTAACAAACCTCCCATGAGGATAATAGATCATTTTTGCAGGAATACTGATTTGATGCCAGAAAGTACTATATAATAAAAGGAAATCTTCATCTTTGGTCAATACAATCTTGGTATCAAATTGCATTAGATAGTCTTTTTTTTTTTTTTTTTTTACGTGCATAGAGACTGACAGTCACTACTTTTTTCTTTCTTTCTGGATGATGATGGATATTATTGAATGTGAATAGAGAGACACAGATCATGTGGATCAGCATATAATAAAAATAGTGGGGTATTTTTTTTGGGTTGCCCAATGACGACCTGTGTTACTTTTGCACTATTCGGGATTTAAATTCCACAAACGTTCGATTTTTTTTTTTAAGTCAGGGTACCTTCTTTTTCTTTTCTTTTCTCTCTCTCACTCTCTCTCACATACACATGTTATCTCAGCGTGCATCCCGACTTTTATCAAGAGGCTTCCATCGACTCCCGGTCTCTTCTAGATACTATAGTAGTGCGGCGGTTGGCACCTCGTTTAACAAAAAGACGATTCAGCAACATGAGCGACAATTAGACATTACACTTGGCAACAATGCAACAGCACACCCGGCAACCACTTATACATTACCTTATTTTTGGCTTCGTGATCATTGCCGGTGTCCTAGCTGTTACCATCCAGTGACAAGACAACGACTGGTGAATACGTTTGGTTTGGACCGCGACATTCAACCGACATCCGTAACGTGTGAAACCGATGGTTTGCAACTCGTGTGGCCCGATGGACATACCAGCCATTATGCCTATGATTGGGTGACAACGCATGGGCATCAGCAAAAACAACGCAAGAAGTGGACGGATGCTTTGGCGCCTACCGAGGCGATCCGGTTATGGCGTGGCGGGCAAGACTTGATTGAAGGGGCGGAGCGACCACGATTGACCTTTGAAGAAGTGATTGAAACCAAGCAAGGCCTGGCGCAATGGTTGCATCGTTTGGAAATCGACGGCATTGCCTTTGTGGAAGACGTACCGACGACCCTGGAGGCGACCGAACAACTGGCACGACGACTCTGCTTTTTACGGGAAACCCATTACTCGCAAGGCATGTGGTCGTTCACGGCGGACTTGGCCCATGCCGATACGGCCTATACTCAATTGGCGCTGGGCGCACATACTGACAATACCTACTTTACAGAACCAAGGTAAATGCTGTCCCCCCTCCAAAAAAGAACAACAACAACAACCTGACCTCCTTTTTTTTTTTTTTTCTGACTGCTATAGTGGGTTACAAATGTTCCATAAACTTGAATTCCAAGGCCAAGGCGGGGACTCGCTTTTTGTGGATGGGTTTTCGGTGGCACAACAACTCAAGCAACAACACCCAGAAGCGTATGCGACGTTGACACAGACCTTGATTCCCACGCATTCGGCCGGCGATGAGCATGTGTTGATTGTACCCACGCCGCGCGCTTACCCGATTCTCAACCATGATCCTTTGACGGGCGATTTATATCAAATTCGTTATAACAATGATGATCGATCCACCTTGAATCATCTTTCTCCCCAGCAACTGGACCAATTCTATGATGCTCTTTTCGCCTGGCAAAAACTGTTGACCGACAAATCCAACGAATACTGGGACCCATTGCCGCCTGGCCGTGTGGCGACCTTTGATAACTGGCGTGTGCTGCATGGTCGCTCTGCTTTCACGGGCCATCGCCGCATCTGTGGCGCTTATTTCCCATGGGATGATTACCGATCGCGTGCGCGTACCATGCGGTTATCCTCAAAAGAAAAAGATCGTGTGCTTTAGTGGTGGACCACTGGCTGAAAAGACTTGCCCGCTTTTTTTTTTGTTTTGTAGAATCAGTATTATTAGTAATTAGTATGATTTGTCTTGAATTGTAGTTTAGGATGTTGTATTTTATTTTATTTGCTTGTTGTAATAAAAAAAACATTGTATTTTTTTTGGGTTACAAACCACATATTACTACTTGTTCTTTTAGTCTCAATCATCATCACACATGTCATCTTCTCTTTCACAATGAATATGTTATCATCATTCCCATTGCCCCTTTTTTTGGCCTGAATAAGCAACAAACTATACATATGAAAAAAACAATAAACAATAAACAATCCATATAGGTTGTAAAAATACATTTTTTTTATTTTGTATCAATAAACAATAAAAATAAAACTAGGGAATTCTATTTTCAAGACACGCACGTATAGAGAGATAGATTTGGGGGGGGTATCATGGGGGAAAACAGAAGACTAAATGTGAAGCGTGGATTCATCGTGTGTGTGCGCTTTGTGCATAATAAAATAAAAAGAAAAGGTCATGGGGAGGAGAGAAAAGGATTTAAAACTACATGATCAGGGGTTCATCACTATTGGATAGTCTATTGAGATGGAGATAGGCATCGGTACCATAACTAAAGAAAAGAAAAGAAAAAAGTAAGCCATTTGCACGGATCCCATTGTGTATAAAAATATATAATCCTTACCCTTCCATAGAAATCAACTTTAAGTCACCACCAAAGTAACGTGCATACTATCATAAGAGATGTTCGTTATTTAATAACCGTTTTTTTTTTTTTTTTTTTTTTTTTTTTTTAAACCGGCTTCCCCTCTTTGTTCTTACCAGTCTTGATGTCGGCAGCCCATAACCAAACCCAGCCAATGGCGCTTTGAATTCCGTTTGATTGAATTCAGGTTCTAATTCTTGTACTTGAGCCGTCGTATACTAATATTTTATATATATAAAAAAAAAGCGGATCCCATGATTACTCACACCTCTCTTGTATTTTTTTGGGGGGAGGGAGGGTCTTACCATATATGTCCAGACCATAGGTATAGCAGATCGAGGAATTCCACCACCTTCGTCCGAGATTTTGATAGTAATATCCTATACAAAAAAAAAAAAAAAAAAAAAAAGAGTAAGTAACCACGGTGATCGGCCACTCTCCACCTTCACAACTCACTCTTATTTTTGTTTTATTTTTTACCTCTTTTCCATGGGCGATGACCAATTTGATGGGGGGATAAATATCTTCGTAGTCGGGGCCAAAGCGTTCGACGACGGCGCGCAGCGAGTTTTTCAGCAATTCAAAGACCATGTGATTGAGATGGGAAGGGACATACATGAATTCGATATCCGCGGGACAAAACATATGGACATCGGGGGCCTTGAACAAACCATAATGGTCTTCACAAATAAACCGAGCGTTGGCAATGGCATCCATGGCGATTTCCTTGATATTGGTTCTTGTACAAATCACACCGACATAATCATTCCGATAAAAAGGGCCCCGATACAAGGCGGAATGTTGGCCAATCAACATCCGGATGCCGATGCGTGACATGTAAAAACGATCCAAGAATTGTTGAATGTCTGTATCCAGTAACGATGACCGTGTCTTTTCCTTGTACTCCAAAATCCCTTGCGCCATCGTCGTCACCACCGGGTCATGCCGCTGTTTGATCCCCTCGATGGTTTTCACCATCTCTTCGTTATACATCGTCATTTCAGGTGTGCATTTGACATGTTGGATGTTGTTGTAGTATCTAAATAGCAAGCGGTGAACGAAAAAAAAAGTCGACTGATGAATAAACCTTGCATTCTCCGTGTGATGGATGGTGATGTCTTTTTTTTTTTTTTTTTGTTTACCTATGGCCAATGGGGTAGGGCTGTGATGTGGGTTGTCTAGGTGGATACGTGTGATTTGGCACATTATCAAAATATTCTTTACTTTTCCTTGCCCCTCGCTTGAATTCCTCCTTCATTTTGCTGGATATCTTGGGCGGTGGCAGTTCAATCAATTCCTAGTTTTAACAAAAAAAAAAAAAAAAAAATGAGAAAAAAATAGGTAGACCTTCCAACCCTTTTTTTTTTGTATATATACCTGAAAAGACTGGGCATACCAATTCTTGACTCTGATGATAGACGGCATATCAGCAAATTGCACTTGGTCCAGTTCCTTTACCCGATGAGCCAATCGTATAGGCAATTCCTCTACATGTCCATATTACACAAGGGAATGAGCATGGTGTCCATAAACTGGGCGTGTGGATATATGCTATCATAACTTACCGTGTAAAAATTGGCTAGCCTTGAACATGGTAGCAGTCGATGGTTTTTGGCCTAATCAAAAAAAAAAAAAAAAAAAAGTCAACGAGTCAGTTTTTGAAAATAATAATGATCGTGTTAGCTTTACCAAACAAAACCATTTGTTTCAAAGACACGCCTGTTTGGGGGAAGCATGCAAAGTGTTTGATTTGGTCGGCTATACGAGGAGATATATTATACATTGAGAGAAGGGTTTTGGTTTGGGAAAAGAAGAAAGCGATTCAAAGGAGGAGGTGGACGAAGAGGGGGGTTGGGATGGGTGAGTAAGAGAAAAGAAAAAGAACGCAAAAAAAAAAAAAAAAAGAAACAAATTTTGTATGCCCGCCACTGCCGCCCCGCCGTCGATAAAAAAAAATGATTACGGGGTCACTCACTTTTTATCTTATTTCCCTCTTTCTAAGCTAAATATGGTAACACTAACATCATCTCTCTCTTTTTTTTTTTTTTTTGCGTTCACACGAGGACATATCAGTTTGCTTTTTTTGGCCTACATGATTTGATCAACAGGGCAGATCTCTACACGACCCTTTTTCTTATTTGACGGAGGGTGGATGATATCGTATGAGTCACAAAAAATGAAAAATATCCTAAGGGGGAAGGGGAGGGGGATGGTGGATTGCCTTTGATTACTGCATCATCATCATCATGCAAAAATAACTCTCGTCTATTTTAGCATTTCTCTTTGACTTGAAATCAGATCAATTAATGTTTTTTACTATTATTATTGATGTCGTCCTATTTTCTGATCAGAACAAATCCATCTATCTTAAAAGTAAGCATCTTTGTTTCACGTAGCAATCATCATTAAATCATCTTTTTTTTTTAAAAAAAAAAAAATCAGTACCAGATGGCAGATTTTTTAGGGCAAAAAAAAAAGTGCTGGGAGTCAGACACATATTGGGCGTAGAAAAAAAAAAAACGAAAAACGTCGGTCCGGAACATGGTATTTCCGGAATGGTGATTGGTCACAATTGACCTTGATTTACATCCCCGCTATTGCCTCAAAAAAATTGAGAGGTCAGCCCTTTTCGACTCTTTCTTTTTTTTTCGGTTCTCTTTTTTTGATTGTCGACTTTTTTTTTTTTTTCATCGTAGCAAATCCTTTATACACAACTTCACCGTCCTCCACATCGATTATCATGGCTACCAAATCAGCATACCGCCGCCTCACAAAAGAATTTATGGAACTTCAAAAAAAGTAAATCTCTGTCCACAAAAAAAAAAAAAAAAAAAAAAAAACGAGGATATAGTTTCATGAAGAAAATGGGGTTCTCATCTATCTTTTTTTTTTTGTTTCTAGTCCACCTCCTTATATTGTAGCCCGACCTGTTGAAAATAATATCCTCGAATGGTATGGTTTTTTTTTCATAGCGAGACGCTATTGATGATGCATGTACTGAATAATTCACTCTTTTTTTTCTTTTCTTTAAATAGGCATTATGTGATTCAAGGACCTCCAGATACACCTTATCAGGGCGGCGAATACTACGGTCGACTGACATTTCCCTCGGATTATCCTTACAAACCACCTTCTATCCGGATGACCACACCTTCGGGTCGTTTCCAACCCGATACTCGACTATGTTTAACCATGAGTGATTTTCATCCTAGTTTATGGAATCCAAGTTGGTCCGTTTCTACTATTCTTAATGGTCTACTTAGTTTTATGGTAATGAAAGACGAAGCACCAAGGAAAACAAAACAAAAAGGAAATAGTCATACTGACATAACACATTACTATTTGGGTTATTTTTTTTTTTTTTTTTTGTGAATTTAGACGACAAATGAAAATACCACAGGAAGTATCAAGACGACCGATGCGGAAAAACGAATCTATGCTTCTCGATCACATCGTACCAATATGAAAATCGCAAAGTTTAGAGGTAATGAGATAGGATACATCCCCCAAAAAAAAGGGGGAGAGGGTAGGAAAGCCCTGGGTGGCATGGTCTGTAGTAATACTCATATACTCACATCGGCTTCCTCGATTTGTCTATTTACAGATGTATTTCCAGATTTATGTACGGCGGATGCCACAGCACAAAATGAAGAAGCAGTAAGACGACGAAAAGCACCCAAACAACAACAACAACAACAACAACAACAGCAACGGACAGATACTTCAACGGTGATGGCCAATGGATCAGATGAAAGGAATGCTATCAAACGGACAGTATCTCGATGGAGACGATGGGTATTTGTGCTGGTGGTCTTTATTTACCTCATTTTATCAAAAATCGCCTCTCGGTCTTCTTCAAGTAGTAATGATAGTATGTAGTTTAGTTTGTAGACACACACACACACACATCCTCCCTTCCTTTTCCTCTTCCACGCACACATTTAGTTTATATATATATAAAACAAACACACACACACACACTTTGATCCCCCCCTTTTTTTTTTTATTGATCAAAAATAAAACATCAATCAATATTATTTTTGTTGTTGAACTGTTGGATATATTTTTGATTTGGAGTGTCAGGTGATTGAAAAGAGTGATTCTTTACATCCCCTTCCTATCGTTTTGTTTTATTATTTATGTATATTATATATCTGTGGTTGAAAGGAAAGAAAAAATGACGCTTCCCTTGTGATTTTCGCACATTTCCTTCATGATACAGAAGACTGAAAAGTATTTGTTGTTGTTTTTGCAAACTGGGCACACACAAAAAAAAACTCTTCGGCATTCTACGCACTCTAGATGATATATATATATATTACATATTGTATCCCATCCAAAAATAAATCCCATGTCTCCCTCCAAAAAAGAAAAAAAAAAAACATATGACATAACCCAATCTTTATTACATAGATAGTATAAAAATAACAACAACAAACAACTATAAACATAAACTAGTAAACTAAAAAAAAAAAGTATATAAAACAGAAAGTAAAATTACAATAGGGGAAGAGAGAGAGAGAGAGGGGAGGAGTGGGGATATCTATTCTACCGGTGGGATGCATTGGGGTCTTGATTTCCTTCGGTGCTTAGCGAGTCCATTAATTTCATCATGGCACCTATTTACAGATGAGAGGAAGATGGGTGAGTGAGTGATCTACGGGGAAGAGGAGAGGGGGTGGGGTATTGTTATGTTTTTTGTTCAATGTTTACCTATACTTGGCGACCTTCTACCCATTCTTTCTTCAGGCGGCGTGCCCATCAGTTGTGTATAAAATGGATGTGATCCTTGATTCATGGGCGTCGACCTTTGCTGCTGCTGTTGCTGCTGCTGCTGTTGTTGTTGCTGCTGCTGCTGTTGCAATTGCAATTCCTGTTGTTGTTGTTGCTGTTGTAAAAGCTGAAGTAATTGATGATGATGCGATTGCGGATATTGATTGAGCAATGCACTGTCGACGGCATTACTATTGAATGTAAATGGATAATTGTTGTTGACCACCGGTTGTAAAGGAGGCATGCTTTCGACCATTTGGCGGAACACTTCGTCGGTCCATGCGGCATTGGAGGAGGAGGGTGACAGTGTATCGTCGTCGACAAACGGTGGGAGCGGCTCTTCACGTGGCATGTCAAAGAACGGGTTTTGTGTTTGCAGGCTGGAAAGCCATTGATCATCGTGGTGTTGTGTTGCCGTTGCACCGATGCCTCCATGGCCGTGACCATGGCCGCCGTTGTTGTTGTTGTTGATGTTGTTGTTGTTGCCATTGGTGCTGTTGCTGTTGCTGCCAGATGGGATTTCGGGTAAGCCTTTCAATCGCCGCCACTTGTTTGTCTTATGCACATCATACCCAAGCATCAAATACCTAAACCAAAATAATTATTGGTGAGTTTCCCTTATTCCCTATGTGTATCTCTATGTTTGTGTCTTCTACTACTTACCAGTACTCTTGTATAAAGGATGGATCCATCTAAAAAAAAAAAAAAAAAAAAAAAGGTAGGTCCGTCAGTATATCTATTGTTCCCTTTTTCGATCGGTGGATATGTCTACTACTTACTTCCCAATTATCAGATTGCGTAGGATCACCACCATGATATCTTGTTCCATTCAGTAACAGATCAAAGCATTCGTCATAATTGATTTGGTCCCTAAAAATAATCATACGATCACGCATATGGGGGGTTGGGATCAAATCAATACGAGGATCGTGAGGTATAGCCAACTGAAGGATGGTGGGTTGAAGTCGTTCCGAGTTTTTATTGTGAGACGATAACGCCGATTGGATACGTAGTTGGAGTCGAATCCGTTGAATGGCTGTAAGATTTTGGGACGAATCCTCGCCTCCGCCTTCCTCCTTTGCTGCAGCACCACCATCTTGTGATTGGGACGTTTTCTGTTGTTGTTGTTGTTGATGATACCCTGCTGCTGTCGACGCTGCTGCTGATGATGATGCTGATGGTCTTGTCTTTGATTCATTGGTTGACGACGTCATTTGTCCAATTTGCTGTTCTGTGATCCCTTGTTGCTGGAGCCATTGTGCCATGCTGATATCCTCGTCCGGTCGTTCCTTTTTCACCTTGTCATGATTGTCACTATTGTCGTCCATCTCTGTATCCATATCAAGATCGATGGGATGATCAACACCCTGTCGATGGTGCCATGATGCTGAGGTGCCAGTATGTGCTGCTGCCGCCGCCGCCGCCGCTGCTGCTGCTGCTGCCTGAGTCATGGCTTGGTAAGAGGAAGGTGTATTGATGGTATCTTCTCCAACGTAAAGTGCTGAAGTATCGTTTTGGTGAGGTCGTCCTTGTTGTTGTTGATGCTGCTGTTGCTGCTGCTGTTGCTGTTGGTGATGTTGCTGTAATGTTTCCAAAATTTCTGATTTCCTATTACCATGATGTGCCCGATCAAATAAACCTTCTTCCTGATGATGATGATGATTGGTAGTGGTATGGTCGTGCCTGACATTGTTCGAGATATGTGAAGCCATGGTCGGTTTGAGGTTGGCGTTGTTTCTAGTATAGGCGTTGACATAAGCTTCAATGGCATGGGGAGCGGTTTTGGCCATATCCGCCAGGGTGTCCTCGGTCAAATAAGGCGAGTGTGTTGGAATGTGAATGTTGTGATGAAGGCAAACAAACTGAAGCGTCAAGACCACTCCTTTAAGATACCATGTTTCGGCCTTGTAGGAATCCATCTTGCTTTTCACACCAGAGAGTTCCTTGACGGCATTGTTGCGTTGATCCCGAAGTGAGCGAATGGTCAGTTCCAAATCCCTTAAATGGCGTTCCTTGCGTTCACGAAATGCTCTTTGTGCTGCCCGGTTTTGTGCTTTGCGTAAGGCTGGTGAGGCTGGGTTGGGTTTACGACCAGGCTTCTTGCGTATCTTGATAGGGTTGCCTTGATCGTCCAGGAGAGGTGGTGAATGATTGTTGTCGTCTCCTCCTCCTCCAAGAGTGCCGCCAAGACCACCAGCCGAATCGTCAATATCATCATCATCGTTGTTGTTATCGATATCGTCATCGTCTAAAGGAGAATTGTCTTCACCATCCAATGCACTGTTGAGTTTTGAATTAGTCGAAGGACCGTTGCCTACATAGATGGCATGGAGTGGATTGTTGCTGTTACTGAATGAGCTGTCTGTTGGTGACGGGGAATTGATATAATTGTTGCTGAGGTAGGGCGAGAATGGTGAAAAATGGCTTGATTGTGATTCAGGAGACTGTTGTTGCTTAGCTGCTGACCAAGATTCTTCTTGACCAGTATCTTGTGAGGAAGCCATTCAAATACTATATTGTATAAAATCAAATGTATAAATAGGGTGGTGAGGGGAGAAGGGCGAAAAAAAACAAAAGGGAAAAAAAAAAAAGCGAAAAATATTAGGCGGAAAGAAAAAATGAGGGGATATGAGAGGTAAATCTTAAACAGCCAGAAAAATATAAAATAAACACAATCACCCACTGCACATAATCACCCATTTCCTCACTCACCCACTTCAACACCACGTGAAATAATTTATCCATTTCCTTGTCAGTAGCTCATTACTAGCAAGCCGTGCATTTTCAGCCTTGATGATCAGTCATCTCTTTTATATAATATCCCTTTATTAATTTATTTGATTTTCCCTTTCGATCACTCTTTTCAATTGTATCTAATAATATATCTAATAATAATAACAAGAATTAACATGCTCCTCACTTTTTTTTTTTTTTTTTTTTTTTTAATAGTCTCAAAAGTTTCTCACGAAGGATGTTTATCTTATATGAATTAGCCGAAATGTCTAATATCTCTGCCTGGTTGAGTGATAGATTGGCTGGATTTTATTTTGCGCTCACATGGTTGGTTCAAAAAATTGGAGCACCGGCGACCTCGGCGAATTAAATCACGATATTTTTCATTACCAATTCAAGTAAAAAGAAAACCCAGTATGGATGTGGGGGAGCCCAGCAATTGCCAATAAATCTTGGTCAATGCTTCGGACAAGAAAAAGACTGGGGTGAAAAAGAAAGTGAAGAAATGAGAGACGATCTTATCAAATGTTAACAAAATGGCGCGCCGGGCGGGAAGACGTAGGAAAAAAAAAAAAAAAGATCGATCACAGAAATAAACAATCTACATGCACACTGTGCACGTTATTATTATTATTTGTCGGAGAACGTTTTATAATGGTTACTAAAATCCATTCATGTAAGCAGAATAACGTCTGGGAAATCTTTATCCTCATTCGTTAAATATGTTTTTCCCGCGTATTTGTGATGAATGATTGGAATCTCGTTTTGATGTCATCTATTGGAGTATAAAAAAAATATATAAGACAAAGATATTGTGAAGGGCCGCGTTTAATTATGGCAGAAAAAAAAAAAAAAAGCACGATCATAAAGTTCGTTTGAATTTGTGGAGATAACGTAGATTCCTCTTTTTGGGAGACAAGAGGAGCTTGAAAAATAACGAGGACAAGCAAATTACATGTGAATTGGGATTAGAAACTATATTATGATTGGAAGAAAAAAAATGTATGGGGTTCATTTCTTGATCATGCGACATGTGAAAGAAGAATACCAAGAAGAAGAAAAGAGTTTACACGAACCTAACTCATTGTTACTGTCAAATGAGCATGAATTCCGTAAATCATTCGCTTTGTTTCCCTTGTTAATGACCTCTGCTGCTAAGCGGGCTTTTGCCTCCCCCCTATATTCATTCTCCCCTGGGATTTAAATGCGTTTTTTCCCTTATTTTACCCCTCCCCAACCAAGTTGGGAAAAAATACAAAAAAAAAAAAGGTGCGTGGGTTCCCATTTTCCATTTTTCATTTCCCCTTTCTTTCTTTCTTTTTTTTCTCTACTTTTTATTATTATTATTCTTTTTATTTTGACTTTTACAACCAGCGATATTAATGTCAGAAACCAACTTTGAATACTTTGATCCTGAAGTAGAACTCTGTACTTTTGATGACCAAGGACGGCCCGTCAGACCAAGAAAGAAGCCAGGTAAAGCTCTCTATACATGATTACAAGAAGAAGAAAAAATATCGCTCATGCTTATAAAATGATCTATGTATAGGCCGTAAGCCCAATCCACCATCACCGGCACAACGCAAAGCTCAGAACCGTGCTGCGCAAAGAGCATTTCGTGAACGTAAACGACGTGAAATGCGGGAAGCTGAATCCACAGTCAAGCATTGCTTATATATCCGTGACCAAGCTCTGGAGGAAACTCGGCGAGTGAAAAGCAAATTGGAAGAAGTACGCTATGAAAACAACTACCTCAAGGGGCAGCTACTGACGCTCAAGATGGCATGTATTGCGAATAGGGTGGATGTACCGAAGCTCTGGGATATGGCAAGTCAAAAAGATGGCATCAGCACAACGGATTCAATCGCATTATCAAAAACAAAAGATATCCCTCAACCCATGGAAATCTTTTTGGATAAGCACAGGAATGTTATTAGTTTATCACAACACAACGTACCCTCTGCCAATGTTGCTGGCGCTGCTGCTTCCTTGACCTCTTTATCACCTGGTCCCTCTCCTCACCACTCGCCTGATTCCTTTGTTTGCTCTCCTCCTTCTACTATGGTGGATCTTCATCAACATGAAACGAATTCTCTTCTCTCTTCAAGTCCTGGCTCCTCTTACTCTGGTAGTAATGGCTGTGACGATATCTTAGATACCAATCATCATCAACAACAACAAGAGCAGCACAGTGATACCGCTACAGCGACAACAAATGATTTACATTCCTCTTCTCCATCCTCATCACCTTCAAGACAAACCTCTTCTAACGGTACCATGGATTTATCACAACAACTCTCACTGATTGCGCCTCAACTGGCAAGTCATTTGGATTCCCCTTTCTTCCAGCAACTACTCAACACTGACCTTGCTTCCGGTTTGATGAACGATTCACCATCACCTACCGACAACAACAACAATACATTTGTACCTACAGGGGAAAGTGACCCGCCATTGGGCATGAACCATTGGTTACAGCAACAAAATCTTCATCCCAAACATTTGGCTGCAGTGGTACAAGCGATTTCCAGGAACAGCGTCGGCAACGCCACTCCTCTCGGAAACAAAAAGGATGACACTGATACACCTATGGACGATCACCATGCAACAACAAAAGCTTCTTCCTCTATCAAACAAGAACAACAACAGTCATCACTTTTCTCGTCTGGATCGCTGGACGATTCATTACAACCCGGGAACATTGCTGGTGCTGCCTCCTCTGGCACCGAAACGAATGATATGGCAGGGATGATGAATTTGGATGCATTGATGATGGATGACAACAACTCTCCTTCTTCTCCTTTAGCAGCAGCAGTACCCGAATTGGATGCCAAAACTGGATTGGAACGAAATAAGACCAAAGTCATGGATGAGGAGGAGGATCGTTCCACAGCGAATCTTCTATCACTCTCAGCAAGCAAACTCAAATCAGCGCCACCCATGAGTCCTCTTGAGGCTCTTCACTATATCCGAACCGTCAAGAATCTGGAGAGTGATACACAACCTTTATTCAAACCAAGTAAGTCTTTCGTATAGAGAGGAAGGGGGGATGTTAAAGAAAAGCTGTCTCACCTAATCTTTTTTTTTTTTTTTGTAGCCGAATTACAAAGAATGATTCCACACGATACACGTATTGATCATATTCCCGGTCCAATGATGCGTGATTTGATGATTCTTTTCCAAGACTTTTACAACGGCAACGAATTGTTTGATCTACTGCTAGCGTCGGCGACATTTTTAGGTGGCGATGTCAGTAACCCTGATAATTGGATGGTGGCACCCTCATTTTTACATCAATACTGGTTCCTTTGCCCCAACCATCGTCCGCATCGCTTGGATAATCTCGTGGACATTGTTGTCGGTATGGGCCAAGATATGATCAAGATGATGATGGAACGAAAAGCCATGTATTTTGAGCGCGATCGATTTAACGATTACTTCCCCTCGGATCTCCCTTCCACCACCAATCAGCATCAACAGCAACAACCATCATCTTCACCACCTTCCTCCTCCTCCTTCTATGCTGCTCCTCATGAGGATCCTCATCATGTATCATTAGCGCATCATCAACAACGACAACAACAACAGCAGCAGCAGCACGACCACGAGTTGCAACCTTCTGGAAAGAACTTGATGACGTTTGATGCCTTTAATGGAAATGATTTTTCTCTTGGTAAGAAATAACACAGCTGGGTTTTTATTATTATCTGATTAGCTTCGGAAATTCTAACTTGCATTTTTGTAGATGCCATGATGACTTTGGTGAACGACAATGATTTGTTTGCCTCTATGTAATTTAGTATATATATATATTTATTGTGTTTTATTTGCCTCCCCGCACTCCCCGAGCCTCCCCTCCTCTCCTCCACCATTTCTGCATCATTCGCCCCCTCTCTTCATATAGCTACTACCTCTCATTTAGTGATACTACTACGCATCCTTAGCTCTTTATTTTACATCACTCCTTTTTTTTTTTTTTTTGTATGTGCCATGCTTTTTCTTTTAAAGATACAACCAATAAAGTTTGAATTCAAAAAAAAAAAAAAAAAAACGATCTTGGCTTTACATGTGAAATTTTAATAAAAAAAAAAAGGGAATGGATCAGATGGGTGTACATGGAGAAAAGAAGATCCCTGTATTACATACAGTGTGAAACGCGATGGTGTACGTACTGTACTGTATATATTTTTTCTTTTTTTTTCAATACTCATGTGACCATTCACAAGAACAGTGCATACTAGGAGCAAAGCTTTTTTTTTTTTGAAGATATTTGTCCATCATATACAAATTTAAAAAAAAATCCACAAAGAGTGGGCCGGATGTACATTTGGCGGAAAGGAAAAGGGGGAGATTTTTAAATCGTCCGTCATTTTGAGGACGATAGACTTGCACTCACTTAAAAAAAAAAAAAAAAAAAAAAAAAAAAAGTCCTTATACACAGTGCAACAAACCAGGCTCGGTTTTAACGCCGAAGTTTCCATGTAGATGATTTTTTTTTCTTCAAGGTGATTCTCCCCTCCCCCTCCCCTTTATTTGACATCAATTATCAACTTGATACTTTATCTATTAAAATCAAAAATGCTTCCATCATTCAATAGGGACCCTCAATAACGATATCAATTGGTGGGAAATCGACATTGTTTTGTTATGGTAGGTAATATCTGATATATGCAGCCCTTCTATATCTAGCAAGAAAAAAAAATCACTCAGAACTGCAGTCCGGCGATTGGGCCACTTGAGATATTTCAAATACCGCCCACGTGTATATTTATTTATACGCACCCTTTATTTTTTCGTCTCTCTTTTGGTTTTCTTTTTTCTTCGCCATTCAACTTATTTGAGGATTTAATGATCTTGGATTAGTATCAGTACTAGTTTAGAACGGGTTTCAGATCAGGGATGACAATATGCATGGGGAAAATCCTTTCAATTTGGATTCAGGATTTGAGGACGCAATGAAATGGCTTTTTGAAACTCCCAAGTAGTTTAGCTTAATATTCTTTTGTCCATAGTTTGTCTTTACATCTATATAAAATATGCCTCTTTTACATGCTTCAACGAAAAAAATCTCATTAATCTCTCACATGTCTTATGCAATAGACTCACATCCCCTCCCTTTGTTTTTTTTACCATCGTCCCTTTAGATTAGTGTTGGCACTTGTCATGTTTTAATAAAAGATATCCTCATTCAATCCTTTCTCATGTTTTGTCTGTAATGTCTTGTATTTAAGATTCCTTTTACAGTGGGTTTTTAATTTGTCCATAATTTTTACCTACTTCTGAATAAAACGTGTCTCGTTTTTCGCATACATGAATAAAAAATGACCCGCTAATCTCCCTCATGTCTTATACAGTTGATTCCTTCCTTTTCACCATTGCATCTCTTTTAGATTAGTGATGATAGTTATTATACTTTTATAAATGATATTCTTCCCATGCCTAGTCTACCATGTACAGTATATTAGATAATCCGTTTTTGCAATTATCCCTTTAGATTAGTGTTGACCATTATTCAAATCAGACATTAGTCTCACAACTTCATGCAATAGATCTTTCCTTATGTATAACAATAAACTTTTCCTTCCCCTTTTAGCTTTAGCATAACCAATATGCTTTAATAAAATATGCTTTTTTGATTCACAGTCCTCTAACCTATCGATTAGTAGACAATGTCGTTCTTGTAACTGTTTTTTTTTAAAAAATATCCTGCCATGCACTTGCTCTCTAATTCACCCATTATGACATGACTACTTTTTCTCGTCGTATATCATGAGTTGCTTGCTGACAGTCATAAAACATTTGCCGTCAAAAGATGGCCGTTTTACTATTTGACCAATCATATATATATGTAAATGAAGCTAAGCCTGTGCCGCGCGAGTAGTTGCCCGCTATAGGATATTTTTTGCATTGCTGTCTAGCTTATCTATGACTACTTTACCTCATCACCTGTCTCCTGTTACTGTACTGCACAGTATTAGTAGATCAATGTTTTGCAAGAGCGAGAACAGTTCAAAAGTGAACATATCATAAAAAGGTGCACAACTCCTTCATAAGGCTTACTTTAGCTTCCTGCTGAATAGCACCCTACATATGTATCAATGCCCGAACCACTACAACTGACTCCGAACTTGCTGTTGATTTGTTTGGATCATGTTTGAAAAACTGGGTCCTTACGAAGGATGATCTCTCTCTCAGTCTGCCTACACCTGTGACAAATATATGGAACCCATCATATACAACCAGAAGCAAAATCAAGGTTATATCTATCTCATAACTAGTTCTGTGTGGGGAATATACCAAAAATAGTAATAATATATATATATATGTGTGTGTGTGTGTTCTTTGACCATCACGATCAACAGCGCATAAATAATCAGACGAAATATCTACCTGACTATGTTAAAGCTGATGAAGCAAGGGTATATTGATATCTTGCAAGTTTTGCAGAAGAATAAAGAATTGTATTATGCTCCCCTCCCCACAACTCATTATCCCACCCCCTCAATCACATACCCTATTCCACTGTACCAACCTTACTGAAAAAATGCTGCAAAGAAGAACAACAAAATTGCGAATATAAAGCGCAATTTTTACTTGAAATTCAAATAGACAAACTGACATCGTTTCAGCAACGATGTACTACTATTTATTCAAATGATACAAGAATACATAATAGATATAAACAATGGAGGGACATAAAAAAAAGGAAGGTAGATTTCATTGAATCATACAAAGTATAACCATCAACTAGGATGGGCAACACTATTCTAAAGGATGAGGATGAGGAAAAGCGGGGAGCGATGTGATTGTCAAAAAAAAAAAGTGATTCATGTAAATGGTATGAGGTACCATACTAATGGCGGGAAGACAAAATATATTTTATTCAAAAAATAGATGTAACCTAGGACAACGAACACTAAGCTAATATAAGAAAGGGCCCTTCGACACTAGTCCTCAAGATGAAAACTAATCTAATGAGTGGTTCCAAATCCCAGTTCCAAAATGAAAGGGTTTCCCAATGTATATTTGTATTGCATTTTATAAATGCCCCTAATTCACATTCTAAATACTAATCCAGGATCACCAAAACCACATGGAAGCTTTAAAGAAAAGAAAAAAAGAACGAAAGGGGAAAGAAAAAGAAAGAAAGCGGGGAGAAAAAAAATACACAGAAATAGAAAATATCACGAGCCGGAGTAGGAATATTTGAGTTCGCCCATATTTGGGATAGGTAGGCTATGAGTTGCCAGCATTTCCCAAAAAAAAAAAAATTGTTTTGAATTCTATTTGGCAGTTTCGGTGCCTCAAAAATTAGCATATCCCCATTATTCGGGTAAGTAGGGCACAAGACCCCTCCAGCTTTTTTTTTTTTTTTGTTTTATTTTATTAAAGACATACAATAATACTATCATCACTAACAGCAACCAAGGCATAGTTGAGTGCATTGTATTATATATAAAGTTTTCATCGTGGTTCAACATATTATATAAGCTTTCGATAAATCGGTTACACTGTCAAAGTGACAAATAAACGCGTTGGGCAATGATATGATATGATACCATACAGACCAACACTGTAGTGATCACATTTTATGTAGTGCGATTCTATTAATAAAAATTTTCTCCTACGTTGATAGCAATCAACTCAAAAACTTATAGTAATAATTATCATCTTGGACACACTATGAAAGTTTATGACGCATATATATAAAAGACAAATTGCCTTTTTTAGTCAACGCCATGGCTCCCGTTTGATATCAGCATGTTTTTTTAGCTTTTTTAACATCCAATAGATATCTGCGAGTAGAATATGTCAGAAACTAAATTTGTAACACTTTTCAATCCATATGATATGTAAGCATTTTTATTTATACAGTAGCTTGACATTTAACTCTGGCGTAAAAAAGCGAAGGGGGGGGATTAATATGTGCCCCTGGAACGACATAATCGGATCGATGGATGACAGTACATAATCTCTGGGTTTCTCGGATCTTCCCCTTGTTCTTTCTTACATCATATCAAAAATTTTAAGATAAAAAAAAAAAAAAAAACGAGGATGGTGGTGGGTTTTTGTTTTTATTTCCTCTGCTATCCGAGAGAAATCTGTCAACCGATGAGGTGCTGCAAAACTATCAAGTCAAGTGGGGCTGAACGTAAACGCACGTGAGAGAAGAAAAACGCCACCAGGGATGAATTTACTATAAGAAAGGCTCTACCGACTGCATGAAGGTATTCATGCAGCAACTCCGACTTAACCCCATCCCTTGAGTGACACAAACAAAAAAGTATTGAGACTCTGTTGCGTTTCTACACAACTTTTTTTTTTTTTTGTATATGAAAAAAAGAAACATTGTCTTCGTCATTATCATGGTTCATTCTTACTATCCTTGTGCTTAAAAATGGTAAGGTTTTAAAAAAAGGAAAGATAAAAAAGAAACAAAGTTTTTTCAAGTGTGACAGGAAACGTAGTACTGAAAAAATATAGTATCCTTGAATTAGAACTTTATTCGGTGCGCGAAAACAGAGAGAACGTATCACTTTCAAAATTTTTTGCCTCTGCTCCCCCCAAAATAAATAAATAAATAAATAAAATTCTTTAATGATATGCAACCGTGATCTTCCTTGAACTTATGAAACCTGGATTTTGATCTGGAGTTTCAATCCTTTTTGATCTTCCATTTTATTACGATATCCGTAAAAAAAAAGTTTGTATCTCACCATCATATTCCAGGCTAAAAAAAAAAAATAGGAACGATGATCAGTAAACGATTAGGGCCTAATTTTTTTTTTTTTTTTTTTACCGATCCATCAGTTTAATTTTTATACGTATATAATTCTCACCCTCTTTTGATTATTATCACCTCATCTTTCAAACATCTTAAATCTTTTTTGGGTTCTTCCGATTTGCAAAAAGTAAATACAAACAAACAACAACAACACAGTCGAGCGATAACAGTGCAATGCAAGAAGTAAACAGTCGCAAATGTAGTAGCTTGGTTACTCAAACGTAAAGAATTCATAACAATCAAAAAAAAAAAAACGAACTATGTCTGTTCTTTTAATATATACATTACCTCACCCCCTTGTTCTTTTTGGCTGATAAACGATGTAGGTACTGGTTACTAAAGATATGACAGCGGGGTTTGAATTACCATCTCTCATAGCCTTCGGAAGACAATCCGAAGTCTAAATTTGTTCATCCCTAATTCATTCATTCCCTTGTATGTATGTACGTGTATGTGTGTATGTGTGTTTGTGTGAAAGCATTGCACAAAACAAAACCTTAAACGTAAACACAAACAATACTAAACAAATGAGTCTAGGTCGCCTTGCGCTTAAATATAGTAAAAAGATGAAAGCTGAATTGTTAATTGCATAATTTCAATCACATTTTCACTTTTGGAAAACCAGATTTTTTTTTTGTTTTTGACCCATCATCTTGATTGATCATGATCCCTCCTACTTTCTTTTCGGTTTTGGTTTTTCTGGATACGTACCCTTATTACAGTTTTGAATAGGATCATGCTATTTTTTGAAAAAATGAATGACTCTGGATCGAAGATCGTCTCTTTTTTTTTCTGGGTTTTCCTCCGCCACGCTTTTAGCCCAGAGCCTTTTGTGCATTTTCGCCCGTGGTATTTTTTTTGGTACATGTTGTATGACCAAATATCTATGGCGACACACACACACACACACACCGACTATTTTTTGAGGCACTTTTTTTTTTTTTTTTTGACCATCTCAATAAAGTTCATGTAGAAGATTGTTTTAGTTCGAATGTACAAGTGTGTGAGGTGGCCAATTTTATTTAAACTAATCTTCTTTTGTATATATTATTGTGATCGCTTGTTATCGTATATACACATATTATTTATAAATGACGAGCTTTTTTTTTTTTTTTTTGTGGTGGAAAAAGAGAAAGAGAACGACGATGACAATGGATATAAAAGGTGGTAACCAGTGTCACCAAAAATAAAAAGTAGCCAGCCCACCTAGTCCCTTTTAACCTTTGCACACCCTATGAAGCACAAAGTGTTTAAATAAGGGTTGGTGATACCATTGACATTTCGGGTTTTAGTCTTGACAAGGCAGTTTGGTTTACTTTTCGATCCCATGGCAGTTGATGTGCTTTGTTCTTTTCGCTGTGGCTCCCCCCAATTTTTTTTTTCCTGCATAGGGCTTTTTTTTATGGTTAGAAATGTCTTCCAATAAAAATCGAGAGTTTATTTTTAAAACGCCGATGGCGCGCACAAACTATTTTTCAGCGTTTCCTTTTTTTTTTCTCCCCTTTTCCCTTCTTCTTGACTCAATTCTTTTCTTCATTCATAAAGAATTAGAAAGTAGAGATCTTTACCCACCTTCTCATTGACTCTTACCCTTTCTTCTTTTTTTTATATATACCTTTTCCCTTTTTTTGAAAACCAACAAAAAAACCCATTCAAAAAAATAGTACATTCCCCGCCCCATTATTTATTGTAATTTTTACCCCGCGTCCTCATTTTTATATCTATCATGTTTGAAAAGGTTGAATCTTTCCCTGATGGGTGGTTCTTTATCAAAAACCAACAAAATGGTTATGTTTTATCTATTGAAGATGGCTCTCACTCTGCTGGGTCTCCCGTCGTTTTATCTTCTTTGCGTGCAAAGGAGGCGGATGCTCAACTTTGGCGTACAGATGATCAGCAACGCCTTGTGAACAAGAAGACTGGCCAAGTGATGGATATCGCTCATGGTAAACAAACATAAAGGGAGGAAAAAAGAGGGGAAAATCGAAGGGAGATAATTGACTCTTTTTTTTTTTTAATAATATTATAGGCAAGGTCAAAACGGGCAGTGATGTTGTCCAACAAATTGCTGCTACTACTAAGGATCATCATCAATCCTTTGGTTTATCTGAACATGGCCATATTTATGTCAAAACTCATGAAACTTTGGTGTTGGGTATCAAGGAATCTTTCTTCTCTCGTCGTGAAGGTCTTCATGTCCATTTGCAATTGGCTGACAAGAAACATTTGGACAGAAAGGAACAACGGTGGGATTTCGTATTACCTGTGGTCAAGCAATCTTCCTCCATTCATAGCTCTGTGGCAAGTTTGAAAAAGAGCAATAGCATTAGCTCCGTTGGTAGCCTCAAGCATAGTGCTAGTGCCAGTACTATTGGAAGTCTTGATGGTAAGAAATCTTCTTTTATTTTATTATTATTTATTATTTATACACAAATTGGCGTTTTTATTGTTGCTATTATTAATATGCATGGTACTATCAAAAAATACTAATTCCAATTTATTACTATTATTACCGTTTCTTCATTTAGACACCGCTTCTGTATCTTCAAGTGTGGATGATCAAGATGAAGGTACCAAGTCTGTGGTGACGGGTTCTTTCCCTACTGGTGATTTCTTTTTGAAATCGGTGACAACCGGCTACTATGTGGGTACTGAAGCCAACACACCTTCCAAATCCGGCACTCGTTTGACCATTGATTCCTTCCGTAAAGTTGGTTATGAAAGTCAACTTTGGTCCTTCAATGAATCTACTCATCATATCATCAACAAAAAATCTGGTTTATTGCTCACTGTGGAAGATCTCAAGGATGACACTCATGTATGCCAAGCCTCTCCTTCCAGCTCTGCACACCAAGAATGGCAATGGACCAAGGGCGGGCAATTGTGTTTGAAAAACGACTCTACCTGGGTGCTTGGTTTCAAGGACAGCTGGTTTAGTCTCAATCGTGAAGGCGCTCATATTTACGTCCAAAAAACAAGCAACAAACAACACCAACATCAAAACTTCCAAGTCGTTTTGCCTGTCTTCAAGAAACGTACCACTACCAGCAACGTGGCCGATACCTCCAAAGGTCAATTCCCTGAAGGCTGGTTCTTTGTCAAAAGTCAATCTCAAGGTTTGGTCTTGTCCGTCTTAGAATCTGGTGCTTTGGCCGCTCAAGTCACTGCTCTTCGTCTGGATACTGCCAACTACTCTCGTCAATTATGGAAATACAAGGATGGATTTTTGGTGAACAAGGCCTCCGGCATGGTTTTGGATATCAAAGGCGGTAAGACACCAAAAAGAAAAAGGCCGAATTTATGTTACTATTCTCAATGATACTGATTTTTTCCCCTCATTTTTTTTTCAGGTTCTATTGTCAATGGTGCTCTTCTTTGCCAATACAAGGAAAAGAAAAAGGACAACGACAACCAACAATGGGCTTTGAACATGGATGGCAGCATCTACGTGAAGGCCAAAAACAAGTTTGTTTTGACTGTGCAAGAAAATGAAAAGGTGCGATCCCGTGTCTTTTTGTCTGAACAACACTCCAATGGTGCCAAGGAACAACGCTGGAACTTTGTTTTGCCCGTCTTCAAAAAGAAACAATGTAAGTGGAACAAAAAAAAAAGTGAGGGAAAAATAAACCCTTTATCGGAACGATAGAAACTCATCGTATGCTTTTGTTTATTTAACCAGCCTCCAAAGCTGCCACAACTACTACTATCAAGAAAACCGTGGTTCATCGATATGCCCAATATCCTCGTGGTTGGTTCTTTATTCGCTCCTTGCCTGGAGCCACTTTGGAATCTCCTCAAGTATTGACCGCTCATGAAGACAGACAAAGCATCCATATGGCTACTTTGGATCGTGAAAACTGGCATGCTCAATTATGGACCTATGTTGGTGGAACTATCGTCAATTATGAAACTCAACTCGCTATTGACGTGAATGGTAAGGAAGAATGTTTATTTTATTAGTGGACAAAACCTTAATTATTTATTATGAAACACATGGATGAATCAAGGATGAATTAACTGAACCCACTTTTTTTTTATATGTGTATAATTTTAGGTTTGTCTGCGGGTGAAACTGTGAAACAAGCCAACCAACAAAATCAGCATAAGCAACAACTTTGGTCATTGACTGTGGATGGTCACTTTATCCATATTAGTGAACCCACGCTTGCTTTGGTACCAAAGGACAACAAACTAGTACTCTCACATGTCGATCAAGTGCAAAATTCTCGATGGGGCTTCTTGATTCCTGAATTCACCGTCCAACATCGCGTGCAAGTGTTGGTTTCTTGGAAGATGGCTGTTTTGAAAGAATGGCGCAATATCAGCGCTGGCTCTGCTACCTCCTCCCGTGTCCAAAAACTCTCTTCTGCTGTTGCGATCTGGCCTCAAGAAACCTTCTTCATCACTGGTCCCAACGGTGATGCTTTGGTCCCCTCTAAGTCCGAAGCTTTATCTGGCCTTACTGTACGTACCTTGACTGTTGAAGAACACTCTGCTTTCCAATGGTGTTTCAAGAACGGGTATCTTGTTCATGTGGCTACTGGCCTTGTCTTGCATTCTCAAGGTAAAAAAAAAAAAAAAAAGGGCCAACAATTCTTTATTGGGTTCTGATTTTTTTTTTGTTTTGTTTAATAGATTTGGCTGATGGAACTCGCTTGGAAATCCGATCTCAACATGTCGGAAAAGATGGTCGTGCTGATGAACGTCAACAATGGACAATCAAGACTGATGGATCTATTGTTTCTGGTACCAACAGTTCTCTTGGCTTAGGTGGTCGCGATGTCATTGAATTGGTCGATACTAAGAAATCTCGTCAACATATCTCTTGGTCTGTGTTCTATGGTCATTATGAAAAGGACGTTCTTACCCGATTCCGTCGTTATATTTTGTCCATGGCCTCTCAACGAAGTAAGTTTTTTTATAGTTATTTATTACAAATTATGGGAAAAACGATGATAGGATTAAAAAAAGCTAATTTCTTGTCTTTCTTTTCTAGGCTTGTCTCAACACCAATTGGTTACCAAAACCTATGGTGTCTTCCCCAAGAAATGGATCTTCATTCGCTCAAAGCAAGATTCCAGCCTTGTGCTTACTGCCTCCAACTCGAAGAAGGGTGCCAAATTGGTCCTTGCCAAACTCGACTTCAAGAACTACAAACAACAACTTTGGCACACTCGTGATGATCAGTGTTTGGTGAACTTCGCTACCGATTTCGTGATCGATGTTGCTGGTGGTCAACTTTCCCAAGGGTCTAACATTATCCAATGGAACGAAAAATTCTTGCGTCGTCAACGTAAGAACCAAATGTGGGGATTATCTGTGGATGGTCATATTCACCCTGATTCTCGATCTGGTTTGGTCCTTGCTCCCAAGAAGACCACCAAGGCTCACGATGGTGTGGAATTGTCTCTTGTGGCTCGTGGAAGTTTGGATCATCTTGAACAACAATGGACCTTTGCCACTCCTGTCTTCCGTAACCGTAGCGGTTCTGTCATTTCCATTGGTCTTACCGCGAACAAGTCTACCACTGATATTGTTGTGGATGGTGTTGGTGAAGCCACCCAAACTCACTCTGACCGTCAAACCTACGAACGCACTGTCAAGAAAACCGTTGTACGTCGCTGGGGTCTCTTCCCTAAAGATCCCTTCTTTATTCGTATGGGCGCTGGTTCTGAACGCTACGCTTTGACTGTGGAATCCAAGCCTATTGCTGAAAATGTCAAGGAACATCAAGTCACCCTCCGACCCATGAACTTCAAGGCTCACAAGTGGCAATTGTGGATCTTCCGTGATGATCATTTGATCAATGCTGAAACTGGTTTGGCTTTGGACATTCAACAGCATGGAAAGAATGTTTTGATCGAAGAAGGTTTGCAAGCACCTGCGTGTGTCCGTGAAGTGTCTATGGACGATAGCCAATTCTTTGCTCTCGGTGTTCATGGTGAAATTCATTCGCAATCCAATGCTCGTATGATCGTCACTGTGGCTAACAAGGAACGACTTTCCGTCGAAGGTGCCCAAATTGGTCTCAAGTCCATCAAGGTCAGTCGTGCCGTCTCTGAAAACAAGCAAGTTGCTAGCTTGGTATCTGAAGAATGGATGCGCTGGGCTTTCTCTACCCCTGTCTACCGCAAAACCACCACCACCACCACTTCTTCCTCTGTGGCTACTGGAGCTGCTGCTGCTGTGGCTGCTGGTGCCGTTGCTGGCGCTATTATTGACGGTGAATTGGAAAGCTGCGAAGATCACAAGTTGGATGTCCAACAGCAAGATGAATCTGCCGACGAATCCGATTCTGAAGCCGACACTACTGATGATGACTCTGAAAGCGACAGTGATGATGAGCTTTTGGAAACAGAAGATGATGATAAGGTAAATATAATATTGGCAATACATTTTATTTGAACTACATTATTCACTTTTTTTTTTTTTTTTTTTTTTTTGGAATTTTACAGTCTTTGACTGATGCGTCAGCTTCTGACTCTGGTCTCTCTAGTACAAGTGCCACTAGCTCTAAGCGCCGCTCTCGTCGTGAAGCCAAGAAAGACTCCTTTGTACTTGCTGCTGGTTATGTTCCTTCTGGATTTGAAAAGATTGTTCGATTCAAGACTCATCAAGCTGCCACCTTCCCTGAAACTGGCTACTTCTTCATCAAGAGTGATCTCCACGGTTATGTTTTGGATATTGAAGGCGATGGTATTAAGGAAGACGCCAAGGTCAGTCTCGCTCGTATTCGATCCACCGACTTTGCTAGCCAACTCTGGTCCTTCCGTGACGGATTCCTTGTGAATTTAAAGGGTGATTCCTTAGTCCTGGATGGCTCCTCTGATGAAGTTACCACTGCCGGTGATCGTGTCCACTTGTCCAAGCAAAAGCCCGACGCCAGCTCCGCCGATGATCAACAATGGGCCTGGGGTTTGGAAGGTTATCTCTATCTCAAGACGCGCCGCTCTCTTGTACTTTCTGTGAAGGAACTGGAACGCTCTCAAAAGCACACCTATATCGATGTTTACGTGCAAGAAGAAAAGACTCACCTCAAGTCCAAGTATCCTCGTCCTGAACAACGTTGGGAAATCATCATTCCTAGTATGATCCCCGTGTCACCCGAATCCTCCTCTGGTGGCGCCAAGATCGTTACTCCTCCTGCTGGTCACTCCACTTCTACCATCGTCGCTGGAGCTGCCACTGCTGCTGTTGCTACTACTGCCATTGCTGCCTTGTCTTATAAGTGGTTCCACAAGTTGCATCGTCACACTACTATTACCTCTGAATGGGCCGACAACTGGTTTATGATTAGCTACGGGGAAGACAACTTGTTCTTGGCTGCTGGTACTGAAAAGAATCACTCTGTTGGTATTCAAGAACTTGGCGAACATGATGATCATAAGCGATTCTTGTGGACCTTTGTAGATGGTCAATTGATCAACTACCGCTACATGTTGCGTTTGGTGCTTTGTCAAAAGAGTAAGTGAAGAGAGTACAAAAAAAAAAGAAAAAAAAAAGAGGCAGATTTATATATAGAACAAGCAAACTCACCTTTTCTTTTTCAATAGCTCAACGCTGGATTCTTGTGGACACTAATGAAGAAAAGGACCAAGTCTTTGCTATCGATTCTTCTGGTGTGATCACTTTACATATTCTCACTGTTGTCTACTATCTTCGCTTTGTCCGCTCTTCCTCTGGTGCTCATCTTTTGGAAACTACTCGGGATGTCTCTCAAGCCGGTCAACATTGGCAATTGCATACCCCTGAATTGTCTGACGAACATTCCGCTATCGAAGCCACTCAAGCTCGTACCAAGGCCCATACCTGGATTCGTGAACAACACACCACGACTACTACCACCACCACCACCAAGTCTTGGACCATTACTCGCCGCCGTGCTTACTTCCCTACTTCCCCTTGGTTCTTTATCAAGATTGTTGTAAATGGTGAAGAATATGTATTGGCTCAAGATGAAAAGAAATCTGCTCTCGTCATCAAGAAGATTTCATTCACTCACTTCAAGCAGCAATTGTGGACATGGCGCGATCAACGCTTGGTAAATTACGGATCTTCTCAAGCTATTGGCATCTCAGGTACTTTTTTTCTTTTAAAAAAATTCATACCGGGAGGGTCCTTAAAATACTAATTTTTTTTTCCTTTTTGAACAGGCACTTCTTTGGTTTTGGTTTCTGCCACCGAAGGATACGCATGGAACTTGAACGTCGATGGACATATCCACAGTGAAGAAATTGATCAGGATCTTTTGGTTTTGGGTTATGCCGGAAACGAATTGCAGCACAACACCACTGTCGAGCTCGTATCCGCCAAGGAACATCAATCCAAATACACCCTCATCCAATGGAGCTTCTCCACACCTGTCTTTGGTAAACGTGCCTCTTCCACTACTGCCAATACTACAACTGACACCAAGGAACAAACTCACGCAAGCATCACTGCTTCCATTGAACAAGGCGCCACTATCGATGCTGTTGAAGCAATCAAGGTCGACCATGCTGCTGAACAACATCACGATCACCATACTGGTCTTAAGGTCGCTGCCGGTACTGCTGCTATCGCTGCTGCTGGTGCTGCCGTCGCCGCTGTTGCGCACCATCAACATCATGATGCTGATAAACAATCCACTGGTGTGACCACCACTCAACAACAAGACCATCACTCTACCACTGTCGTCACGGTTACTATTGAAGAAATCAAGACCACTATCTACCACTGGTACCTCCGCTTCAACGGCCGTGTCTCCGCTCGTTTGCAACAAGGTGGCGATAACGTCAAGACTGATATCGAACGACTCTCCAAGGAAGCTCGTGAGGAATTGGTTGTAGTGATCAAGGACTCCAAGGACAAGGCTCATAAGGGCTGGGCTGCCAACGAAAAGGCTCACGCTGAACTCGATCTGGCTCTCGGCAAGGTGCAAACCTCGGTTTTGGAACAAGTCACTGAAGTTGAAACCGTTGTCAAGACCACTACTGATGTCGATGTGATTCACAAGAAGCTCACTGGTATTGCTGATAAGGCCAAGTCCTCTATCCACACCCATATTGATGCATCCACTGGCGTGATCCACTCCCATCATGGTTCCTCCAAGGGTGAAGGCCATCATCATCATACTGGTGCCATCGCCGCTGGAACCATCGCCGCTGGAGCCATTGCTGTCCATGAACATGAAGATAAGAAGGTAAAATTGAAAGCCATTCATATTATTGTGCATATCTCGACAGATCATTTATTAAACTTCTTTTTTTTTTTTTTTTTTTTTTGTGTGTGTGTGCACTATAGGATTCCTCTGTTAAGAAACAAGAACATATCGTCACTATTAGTTCTTCCGAACAAGTCCGCGAAACTGTTCGTACCTGGTGGTTGAAATTGACTGGTACCATTGCTACTCGCGCCCAACAAGAAGGTGCTTCTGCTGAAGAAATCAACGTGATCATTACCAAGGAAAAGGAAACCCTCTTTGCCGAATTGGATCAATCTATCAAGAACACCACTGACAAGAAGGTTGCCCAAGAACTTTCTGTGGCTGTTGAAAAATCCAAGACTCTCATCACTGAACAAACGATTGAAGCTCATGCCATTGGTGTCCAAGTGATCACTGCATCCGACAAGAAGACTGCCGCTGACAAGCTCCATCATTTGACCAAGGAAACCGAAGAAAAGCTCAAGGTGACCATTACTCACGAAAAGGTGACCAAGATTGTTGATAATGAATCCGGCAAGATTGTAGACCATCATGATGAAGAAAAGAAGGACCATCATCACGGATCTGCTATTGCCGCTGGTGCTGTTGCCGTTGGCGCTATCGTTGCTGGTGCTGCTGCTTTGGAAGCTGCTGCTGAACACAAACACAAGCACGATGAAGTCAAGAAGGCCGAAGAATCCAAGGTTGTTGAAGCCGGTAAGGTGTCCAGTGCTACTACCGTGATTGAAGAAGTCAAGGTGACCGTATTTGGATGGTACAAGTCTTTGAATGAACGTATTGCTGCTCGCTTACAACAAGGTGGTGCCGATGCCAAGACCGATGTTGAACGTATTACCAAGGAAGCTCGTGAAGAATTGACTGTGATTATCAAGGATTCCAAGGACAAGGCACACAAGGGATGGGCTGCCAATGAAAAGGCGAACGCTGAACTTGAAATCGCTCTTGGAAAGGTACAAACATCTGTATTGGAACAAGTCACTGAAGTTGAAACCGTTGTCAAGACCACCACCGAAGTCGATGTGATCAACAAGAAGCTCGCTGCTGCTACTGAAAAGGCCAAGACCTCCATTGGTGTCCATCTTGATGAATCTACTGGTGCTATTCATGAACATGTTGAAAAGCACAAGTCCCATGCTGGTGTTATTGCTGGTACGATTGCCGCTGGAACTGCCATTGTCGGTGCTGGTCTCGCTAAGAAACATCATGATGACAAAAAAGCCGCTAACCAGGTATGAAAAAAATAATAGTTGTAAAGCGATAAGTCCCAAGGATAATTTTATTGAACTTTTTTTTTTTTTTTTTTTTTTTTTTTATATTCTAGGAATCTGACAAGCATCACACCGGTCTTGTCATTGTCGACCAAGGTAAATCTACAACTGAAGTCGCCAATGTGACCAAGGAAGTCGTTGTGGTTGATTACGTCAAGGTCACCATTACTTCGTGGTTTGCTCGTCTCATTGAACAAGTGTCTGCTCGTGCTAAGCAAGGTGGAAGTGATGCTGCCAAGGATATTGAAACCATCACCGCTAAATCAAGTGCTGAAATCACTCTTATGTTGGAAGAAACTGCGAAGAAGTCAGGATCAAGCACTACCTCTCAACAACTCACTTCGTCTTTGACCTGGGCAAAGGGTTTGGTTTCTCAACAATCCACTCAAATTCAAGCCATTGGTATTCAAGCTGCGGCTGCCAAGGATTCTACTGGTGGAGCTGCTACTATGAAGGCTCAAGCCAAGGCTACCGAACAACAAATTCATGTTACTCTTGACCAATGCGACAAGACCATCAAATCTACTGTCACTGTCACTGAAGAAATTGCTCAAGGTTTGGTCATCAAGGGCGATACTAAGGTAAGGCAATTGTACATTTTTTAAAAATGACGGCGTTTGAATATTCATTCCATTTTTTCTTCCTCAAAAATGTCATTTAGGAATCCACTCATGTCGACAAGGTTGCTGCCGAAGTTGAAAAGAAACATGATCACCACACTGCTAAGGTTGCCACTGAGGTTGCTGCTGGTGTCGCTGCTGGTATAGCTGCTGGTGTTGCCATTAAGCATGATCACGACCAAAAGGCAAAGAAGGAAACCGTAAGTCATAATACCAAGTCTTGTCCTGGGTTTGACCACCTCTAACATGTATTCTCTTTCATAAAATAGGAATCTACTGTTGTCAAGTCCCACGAACACGAACATGACCACAAGACTCAAGCCGTTGTCACTATTGTCACCGTTGAACAAGTCCGCGAAACTGTCCGTACCTGGTGGTTGAAGTTGTCTGGTTCTATTGCCGCTCGTGCTCAACAAGAAGGTGCTTCCGCTGAAGAAATCAACGTCATCATTACCAAGGAAAAGGAAACCATCTTTGCTCAATTGGATCAAGCTATCAAGAATTCCTCTGACAAGAAGGTTGCCCAAGAACTTGCTGTGGCTGTTGAAAAGTCCAAGACTCTCATCACTGAACAAACTGTTGAAGCTCATGCCATTGGTGTCCAAGTGATCACTGCCTCTGACAAGAAGACTGCTGCTGACAAGCTCCATCATTTGACCAAGGATACTGAAGAAAAGCTCAAGGTGACCGTTACTCAAGAAAAGGTGACCAAGGTGATTGAAACTGAATCCGGCAAGACTGTTGAACATCATGATCAAGACAAGAAGGACCATCATCACGGATCTGCTATTGCCGCTGGTGCTGTTGCCGTTGGTACTATTGTTGCTGGAGCCGCTGCTTTGGAACACAAACACAAGCATGATGAAGCCAAGAAGGCCGAAGAATCCAAGGTTGTTGAAGCCGACAAGGTGTCCAGTGCTACTACCGTGATTGAAGAAGTCAAGGTGACCGTATTTGGATGGTACAAGTCTTTGAACGACCGTATTGCTGCTCGCTTACAACAAGGTGGTGCCGATGCTAAGACCGATGTCGAACGCATTACCAAGGAAGCTCGTGAAGAATTGACTGTGATTATCAAGGATTCCAAGGACAAGGCACACAAGGGATGGGCTGCCAATGAAAAGGCGAACGCTGAACTTGAAATCGCTCTTGGAAAGGTACAAACGTCTGTATTGGAACAAGTCACTGAAGTTGAAACTGTTGTCAAGACCACCACCGAAGTCGATGTGATCAACAAGAAGCTCGCTGCTGCTACTGAAAAGGCCAAGACGTCCATTGATGTCCATCTTGATGAATCTACTGGTGCTATTCATGAACATGTTGAAAAGCACAAGTCCCATGCTGGTGCTATTGCTGGTACGATTGTCGCTGGAGCTGCCATTGTCGGTGCTGGTCTCGCTAAGAAACATCATGATGATAAGGAAGCTGCTAAGAAGGTATGAAAAAAAAAATACACACCATGGTACTGTTGGAATTTTAGGTATTGATATTTTTATGGACTTTAATTTAGGAATCCGACAAGCATCATGCTGGTGTTGTTGTTGTTGACCAAGGAAAATCTACCACTGAAGTTGCCAACGTGACCAAGGAAGTTGTTGTGGTTGATTATGTGAAGGTTACTGTTACCTCTTGGTTCGCTCGTCTCATTGAACAAGTGTCTGCTCGTGCTAAGCAAGGTGGAAACGATGCTGCCAAGGATATTGAAGCCATCACCGCTAAGTCCAATGCTGAAATCACCCTCCTGTTGGAAGATACTGCGAAGAAATCTGGATCAAGCACTACCGCTCAACAACTCACTTCGTCTTTGACCTGGGCTAAGGGCTTGATTTCTCAACAATCCACTCAAATTCAAGCCATTGGTATTCAAGCTGTAGCTGCGAAGGATTCTACTGGTGGAGCTGCTACTATGAAGGCTCAAGCCAAGGCTACCGAACAACAAATCCATGTTACTCTTGACCAATGCGACAAGACCATCAAATCTACAGTCACTGTCACTGAAGAAGTTGCTCAAGGTTTGGTTGTCAAGGGCGATACTAAGGTAAGGCAATTGTAAAGTTTTTAAAAATGACGGCGTTTCAATTTTCACACCATTTTTTCTTTTTCTTCAAAAATATCATTTAGGAATCCACTCATGTCGACAAGGTTGCAGCCAACGTTGAAAAGAAACATGATCACCACACTGCTAAGGTTGCCACTGAAGTTGCTGCTGGTATCGCCGCTGGTGTAGCTGCTGGCGTTGCCATTAAGCATGATCACGACCAAAAGGCAAAGAAGGAAACCGTAAGTGAAATATCGAATCTTTATTACAAGAAAGTGATCTCAACGTCTTTCTTTCTTTCTTTCTTTCTTTCTTTCTTTCTTTCACACAATAGGAATCCACTGTCGTCAAGTCCCATGAACACGAACATGACCACAAGACTCAAGCCGTTGTCACTATTGTCACCGTTGAACAAGTCCGCGAAACTGTCCGTACCTGGTGGTTGAAGTTGTCTGGTTCTATTGCCGCTCGTGCTCAACAAGAAGGTGCCTCTGCTGAAGAAATCAACGTCATCATTACCAAGGAAAAGGAAACCATCTTTGCTCAATTGGATCAAGCTATCAAGAACTCCTCTGACAAGAAGGTTGCTCAAGAACTTGCTGTGGCTGTCGAAAAGTCGAAGACTCTCATCACTGAACAAACTGTTGAAGCTCATGCCATTGGTGTCCAAGTGATCACTGCCTCTGACAAGAAGACTGCTGCTGACAAGCTCCATCATTTGACCAAGGACACTGAAGAAAAGCTCAAGGTGACCGTTACTCAAGAAAAGGTGACCAAGGTGATTGAAACTGAATCGGCAAGACTGTTGAACATCATGATCAAGACAAGAAGGACCATCATCACGGATCTGCTATTGCCGCTGGTGCTGTTGCCGTTGGTACTATTGTTGCTGGAGCCGCTGCTTTGGAACACAAACACAAGCATGATGAAGCCAAGAAGGCCGAAGAATCCAAGGTTGTTGAAGCCGACAAGGTGTCCAGTGCTACTACCGTGATTGAAGAAGTCAAGGTGACCGTATTTGGATGGTACAAGTCATTGAACGACCGTATTGCTGCTCGCTTACAACAAGGTGGTGCCGATGCCAAGACTGATGTCGAACGCATTACCAAGGAAGCTCGTGAAGAATTGACTGTGATTATCAAGGACTCCAAGGACAAGGCACACAAGGGATGGGCTGCCAATGAAAAGGCGAACGCTGAACTTGAAATCGCTCTTGGAAAGGTACAAACGTCTGTATTGGAACAAGTCACTGAAGTTGAAACTGTTGTCAAGACCACCACCGAAGTCGATGTGATCAACAAGAAGCTTACTGCTGCCACTGAAAAGGCCAAGACGTCCATTGACGTCCATCTTGATGAATCCACTGCACCAATCCACGAACATGTTGAAAAGCACAAGTCTCACATTGGTGCTATTGCCGCTGGTACTGCTGCTGTTGGTGCCGCTATTGTTGCCAAGAAACATCACGACCACAAGGAAGCTGAAAAGAAGGCTGAAGTAAGTCAATTGTGCATGTGCTGATATTTTGATAGAATACTCATCATTTTCTGAATTTTTTTTTTTTAGGAAATTGTTCATCATGATGACATAGTAGATGCTACTACTGTGGTTGAAACTGTCAAGGTGACCGTATTTGGATGGTACAAGTCATTGAACGACCGTATTGCTGCTCGCTTACAACAAGGTGGTGCCGATGCAAAGACTGATGTCGAACGTATTACCAAGGAAGCTCGTGAAGAATTGACTGTGATTATCAAGGATTCCAAGGACAAGGCACACAAGGGATGGGCTGCCAATGAAAAGGCGAACGCTGAACTTGAAATCGCTCTTGGAAAGGTGGAAACATCTGTATTGGAACAAGTCACTGAAGTTGAAACTGTTGTCAAGACCACCACCGAAGTCGATGTGATCAACAAGAAGCTCGCTGCTGCTACTGAAAAGGCCAAGACGTCCATTGATGTCCATCTTGATGAATCTACTGGTGCTATTCATGAACATGTTGAAAAACACAAGTCGCATGCTGGTGCTATTGCTGGTACGATTGTCGCTGGAGCTGCCGTTGTTGGTGCTGGTATCGCTAAGAAACATCATGATGATAAGGAAGCTGCTAAGAAGGTATGAAAAAAAAATACACACCATTGTACTGTTGGAATTTTAGGTATTGATATTTTTATGGACTTTAATTTAGGAATCCGACAAACATCATGCTGGTGTTGTCGTTGTTGACCAAGGAAAATCTACCACTGAAGTTGCCAACGTGACCAAGGAAGTTGTTGTGGTTGATTATGTGAAGGTTACTGTTACCTCTTGGTTTGCTCGTCTCATTGAACAAGTGTCTGCTCGTGCCAAACAAGGTGGAAACGATGCTGCTAAGGATATTGAAGCCATTACTGCTAAGTCCAATGCTGAAATCACTCTCCTGTTGGAAGAAACTGCGAAGAAATCTGGATCAAACACTTCTGCTCAACAACTGACTTCCTCTTTGACTTGGGCTAAGGGCTTGATTTCTCAACAATCCACTCAAATTCAAGCCATTGGTATTCAAGCTGTGGCTGCCAAGGATTCTACTGGTGGAGTTGCTACTATGAAGGCTCAAGCCAAGGCTACTGAACAACAAATCCATGTTACTCTTGACCAATGCGACAAGACCATCAAATCTACAGTCACTGTCACTGAAGAAGTTGCTCAAGGTTTGGTTGTCAAGGGCGATGCTAAGGTAAGGATCCATTTATTTCAACAAAATAAATAGCAGTCGGTCTTCGAATAACCTTCCATCCACTCATTCTTTTTTTTTTTTTTTTTTGTATCATATCAACTAGGAATCTACCCATGTGGAAAAGAAACACGATCACCACACTGCTAAGGTTGCTACCGAAGTTGCTGCTGGTGTCGCCGCTGGTGTAGCTGCTGGTGTCGCCATTAAGCATGATCACGATGAAAAAGCAAAGACGGAAACCGTAAGTCAAAATACTGTCTGCTCCTGGGTATGGCCACCTCTAACATGTATTCTCTTTTATAAAATAGGAATCTACTGTTGTCAAGTCCCAGGAACATGAACATGACCACAAGACTCAAGCCGTTGTCACTATTGTCACCGTTGAACAAGTCCGCGAAACTGTCCGTACCTGGTGGTTGAAGTTGTCTGGTTCTATTGCCGCTCGTGCTCAACAAGAAGGTGCCTCTGCTGAAGAAATCAACGTCATCATTACCAAGGAAAAGGAAACCATCTTTGCTCAATTGGATCAAGCTATCAAGAATTCCTCTGACAAGAAGGTTGCCCAAGAACTTGCTGTGGCTGTTGAAAAGTCCAAGACTCTCATCACTGAACAAACTGTTGAAGCTCATGCCATTGGTGTCCAAGTGATCACTGCCTCTGACAAGAAGACTGCTGCTGACAAGCTCCATCATTTGACCAAGGATACTGAAGAAAAGCTCAAGGTGACCGTTACTCAAGAAAAGGTGACCAAGGTGATTGAAACTGAATCCGGCAAGACTGTTGAACATCATGATCAAGACAAGAAGGACCATCATCACGGATCTGCTATTGCCGCTGGTGCTGTTGCCGTTGGTACTATTGTTGCTGGGGCCGCTGCTTTGGAACACAAACACAAGCATAATGAAGCCAAGAAGGCCGAAGAATCCAAGGTTGTTGAAGCCGACAAGGTGTCCAGTGCTACTACCGTGATTGAAGAAGTCAAGGTGACCGTATTTGGATGGTACAAGTCATTGAACGACCGTATTGCTGCTCGCTTACAACAAGGTGGTGCCGATGCCAAGACTGATGTCGAACGTATTACCAAGGAAGCTCGTGAAGAATTGACTGTGATTATCAATGATTCCAAGGACAAGGCACACAAGGGATGGGCTGCCAACGAAAAGGCGAACGCTGAACTTGAAATCGCTCTTGGAAAGGTACAAACGTCTGTATTGGAACAAGTCACTGAAGTGGAAACTGTTGTCAAGACCACCACGGAAGTCGATGTGATCAACAAGAAGCTCACTGCTGCTACTGAAAAAGCCAAGACGTCCATTGATGTCCATCTCGATGAATCCACTGCACCAATCCATGAACATGTTGAAAAGCACAAGTCCCATGCTGGTGTTATTGCTGGTACGATTGTCGCTGGAGCTGCCGTTGTTGGTGCTGGTATCGCTAAGAAACATCATGATGATAAGGAAGCTGCTAAGAAGGTATGAAAAAAAAATACACACCATGATACTGTTCGAAGTTTAGGTATTGATATTTTTTTTGGACTATTTAATTTAGGAATCCGACAAACATCATGCTGGTGTTGTTGTTGTTGACCAAGGAAAATCTACCACTGAAGTTGCCAACGTGACCAAGGAAGTTGTTGTGGTTGATTATGTGAAGGTTACTGTTACCTCTTGGTTTGCTCGTCTCATTGAACAAGTGTCTGCTCGTGCTAAGCAAGGTGGAAACGATGCTGCCAAGGATATTGAAGCCATCACCGCTAAGTCCAATGCTGAAATCACCCTCCTGTTGGAAGAAACTGCGAAGAAATCTGGATCAAACACTTCTGCTCAACAACTGACTTCCTCTTTGACTTGGGCTAAGGGCTTGATTTCTCAACAATCCACTCAAATTCAAGCCATTGGTATTCAAGCTGTGGCTGCCAAGGATTCTACTGGTGGAGTTGCTACTATGAAGGCTCAAGCCAAGGCTACTGAACAACAAATCCATGTTACTCTTGACCAATGCGACAAAACCATCAAGTCCACTGTTACTGTTACCGAAGATGTTGTGGAAGATTTGATTGTCAAGGGTGATACTGAGGTAAGGCAATTGTATAGTTTTTAAAAATGACGGCGTTTGAATATTCACACCATTTTTTCTTTTTCCTCAAAAATATCATTTAGGAATCCACTCATGTCGGAAAGGTTGCAGCCGAAGTTGAAAAGAAACATGATCACCACACTGCTAAGGTTGCCACTGAGGTTGCTGCTGGTGTCGCTGCTGGTATAGCTGCTGGTGTTGCCATTAAGCATGATCACGACCAAAAGGCAAAGAAGGAAACCGTAAGTCATAATACCAAGTCTTGTCCTGGGTATGACCACCTCTAACATGTATTCTCTTTCATAAAATAGGAATCCACTGTCGTCAAGTCCCACGAACACGAACATGACCACAAGACTCAAGCCGTTGTCACTATTGTCACTGTTGAACAAGTCCGCGAAACTGTTCGTACCTGGTGGTTGAAGTTGTCTGGTTCTATTGCCGCTCGTGCTCAACAAGAAGGTGCTTCCGCTGAAGAAATCAACGTCATCATTACCAAGGAAAAGGAAACCATCTTTGCTCAATTGGATCAAGCTATCAAGAATTCCTCTGACAAGAAGGTTGCCCAAGAACTTGCTGTGGCTGTTGAAAAGTCCAAGACTCTCATCACTGAACAAACTGTTGAAGCTCATGCCATTGGTGTCCAAGTGATCACTGCCTCTGACAAGAAGACTGCTGCTGACAAGCTCCATCATTTGACCAAGGATACTGAAGAAAAGCTCACGGTGACCGTTACTCAAGAAAAGGTGACCAAGGTGATTGAAACTGAATCCGGCAAGACTGTTGAACATCATGATCAAGAAAAGAAGGACCATCATCACGCATCTGCTATTGCCGCTGGTGCTGTTGCCGTTGGTACTATTGTTGCTGGAGCCGCTGCTTTGGAACACAAACACAAGCATGATGAAGCCAAGAAGGCCGAAGAATCCAAGGTTGTTGAAGCCGACAAGGTGTCCAGTGCTACTACCGTGATTGAAGAAGTCAAGGTGACCGTATTTGGATGGTACAAGTCATTGAACGACCGTATTGCTGCTCGCTTACAACAAGGTGGTGCCGATGCCAAGACTGATGTCGAACGCATTACCAAGGAAGCTCGTGAAGAATTGACTGTGATTATCAAGGATTCCAAGGACAAGGCACACAAGGGATGGGCTGCCAACGAAAAGGCGAACGCTGAACTTGAAATCGCTCTTGGAAAGGTACAAACATCTGTATTGGAACAAGTCACTGAAGTTGAAACTGTTGTCAAGACCACCACCGAAGTCGATGTGATCAACAAGAAGCTTACTGCTGCAACTGAAAAAGCCAAGACGTCCATTGATGTCCATCTCGATGAATCCACTGCACCAATCCATGAACATGTTGAAAAGCACAAGTCCCACATTGGTGCTATTGCCGCTGGTACTGCTGCTGTTGGTGCCGCTATTGTTGCCAAGAAACATCACGACCACAAGGAAGCCGAAAAGAAGGCTGAAGTAAGTCAATTGTGTGCATGCTGGTATTTTGATAGAATACTCATCATTTTCTGAATTTTTTTTTTTTTAGGAAATTGTTCATCATGATGACATAGTAGATGCTACTACTGTGGTTGAAACTGTCAAGTTGACCGTATTTGGATGGTACAAGTCATTGAACGATCGTATTGCTGCTCGCTTACAACAAGGCGGTGCCGATGCTAAGACTGATGTTGAACGTATTACCAAGGAAGCTCGTGAAGAATTGACTGTGATTATCAAGGATTCCAAGGACAAGGCCAACAAGGGATGGGCTGCCAACGAAAAGGCTAACGCTGAACTCGAAGTCGCTCTTGGAAAGGTGCAAACCTCCGTATTGGAACAAGTTACTGAAGTTGAAACTGTTGTCAAGACCACCACCGAAGTCGATGTGATCAACAAGAAACTCACTGCCGCTACTGAAAAGGCCAAGACGTCCATTGATGTTCATCTTGATGAATCTACTGGTGCTATTCATGAACATGTTGAAAAGCACAAGTCGCATGCTGGTGCTATTGCTGGTACGATTGTCGCTGGAGCTGCCGTTGTTGGTGCTGGTATCGCTAAGAAACATCATGATGATAAGGAAGCTGCTAAGAAGGTATGAAAAAAAAAATACACACCATGGTACTGTTCGAAGTTTAGGTATTGATATTTTTTTTGGACTATTTAATTTAGGAATCCGACAAACATCATGCTGGTGTTGTTGTTGTTGACCAAGGAAAATCTACCACTGAAGTTGCCAACGTGACCAAGGAAGTTGTTGTGGTTGATTATGTGAAGGTTACTGTTACCTCTTGGTTTGCTCGTCTCATTGAACAAGTGTCTGCTCGTGCTAAGCAAGGTGGAAACGATGCTGCCAAGGATATTGAAGCCATCACCGCTAAGTCCAATGCTGAAATCACCCTCCTGTTGGAAGAAACTGCGAAGAAATCTGGATCAAGCACTACCGCTCAACAACTCACTTCGTCTTTGACCTGGGCAAAGGGTTTGGTTTCTCAACAATCCACTCAAATTCAAGCTATTGGTATTCAAGCTGCGGCTGCCAAGGATTCTACTGGTGGAGCTGCTACTATGAAGGCTCAAGCCAAGGCTACCGAACAACAAATTCATGTTACTCTCGACCAATGCGACAAGACCATCAAATCTACAGTCACTGTCACTGAAGAAGTTGCTCAAGGTTTGGTTGTGAAGGGCGATACTAAGGTAAGGCAATTGTATTATTTTAAAAATGACGGCGTTTGAATATTCACACCATTTTTTCTTCTTCTTCAAAAATATGATTTAGGAATCCACTCATGTCGACAAGGTTGCAGCCGACGTTGAAAAGAAACATGATCACCACACTGCTAAGGTTGCCACTGAAGTTGCTGCTGGTATCGCCGCTGGTGTAGCTGCTGGCGTTGCCATTAAGCATGATCACGACCAAAAGGCAAAGAAGGAAACCGTAAGTGAAATATCGAATCTTTATTACAAGAAAGTGATCTCAACGTCTTTCTTTCTTTCTTCTTTCTTTCTTTCTTTCACACAATAGGAATCCACTGTCGTCAAGTCCCATGAACACGAACATGACCACAAGACTCAAGCCGTTGTCACTATTGTCACCGTTGAACAAGTCCGCGAAACTGTCCGTACCTGGTGGTTGAAGTTGTCTGGTTCTATTGCCGCTCGTGCTCAACAAGAAGGTGCCTCTGCTGAAGAAATCAACGTCATCATTACCAAGGAAAAGGAAACCATCTTTGCTCAATTGGATCAAGCTATCAAGAATTCCTCTGACAAGAAGGTTGCCCAAGAACTTGCTGTGGCTGTTGAAAAGTCCAAGACTCTCATCACTGAACAAACTGTTGAAGCTCATGCCATTGGTGTCCAAGTGATCACTGCCTCTGACAAGAAGACTGCTGCTGACAAGCTTCATCATTTGACCAAGGACACTGAAGAAAAGCTCAAGGTGACCGTAACTCAAGAAAAGGTGACCAAGGTGATTGAAACTGAATCCGGCAAGACTGTTGAACATCATGATCAAGAAAAGAAGGACCATCATCACGGATCTGCTATTGCCGCTGGTGCTGTTGCCGTTGGCGCTATTGTTGCTGGGGCCGCTGCTTTGGAACACAAACACAAGCATGATGAAGCCAAGAAGGCCGAAGAATCCAAGGTTGTTGAAGCCGACAAGGTGTCCAGTGCTACTACCGTGATTGAAGAAGTCAAGGTGACCGTATTTGGATGGTACAAGTCATTGAACGACCGTATTGCTGCTCGCTTACAACAAGGTGGTGCCGATGCCAAGACTGATGTCGAACGCATTACCAAGGAAGCTCGTGAAGAATTGACTGTGATTATCAAGGATTCCAAGGACAAGGCACACAAGGGATGGGCTGCCAACGAAAAGGCGAACGCTGAACTTGAAATCGCTCTTGGAAAGGTACAAACGTCTGTATTGGAACAAGTCACTGAAGTTGAAACTGTTGTCAAGACCACCACCGAAGTCGATGTGATCAACAAGAAGCTTACTGCTGCCACTGAAAAGGCCAAGACCTCCATTGACGTCCATCTTGATGAATCCACTGCACCAATCCACGAACATGTTGAAAAGCACAAGTCTCACATTGGTGCTATTGCCGCTGGTACTGCTGCTGTTGGTGCCGCTATTGTTGCCAAGAAACATCACGACCACAAGGAAGCCGAAAAGAAGGCTGAAGTAAGTCAATTGTGCGCCTACTGATATTTATATATAATACTCATTATTTTCTGAAATTTTTTTAGGAAATTGTTCATCATGATGACATAGTGGATGCTACCACTGTGGTTGAAACTGTCAAGGTGACCGTATTTGGATGGTACAAGTCATTGAACGATCGTATTGCTGCTCGCTTACAACAAGGTGGTGCCGATGCCAAGACTGATGTTGAACGTATTACCAAGGAAGCTCGTGAAGAATTGACTGTGATTATCAAGGATTCCAAGGACAAGGCCAACAAGGGATGGGCTGCCAACGAAAAGGCTAACGCTGAACTCGAAGTTGCTCTTGGAAAGGTGCAAACCTCCGTATTGGAACAAGTCACTGAAGTTGAAACTGTTGTCAAGACCACCACCGAAGTCGATGTGATCAACAAGAAACTCACTGCTGCTACTGAAAAGGCCAAGGCCTCCATTGACGTCCATCTCGATGAATCCACTGCACCAATCCACGAACATGTTGAAAAGCACAAGTCTCACGTCCGTGCTATTGCCGGAGCTGCTGCTGGAGCTGCTGCTGTTGGTGCCGCTATCGTTGCCAAGAAACATCACGACCATAAGGAAGCTGAAAAGAAGGCTGAAGTAAGTCAATTGTGTGCATGCTGATATTTTGATACAAAGCTCATTATTTTCTGAATTTTTTTTAATAGGAAATTGTTCACCATGATGACATAGTGGATGCTGCTACTGTGGTTGAAACTGTCAAGGTAACCGTATTTGGTTGGTACAAGTCATTGAACGACCGTATTGCTGCTCGCTTACAACAAGGTGGTGCCGATGCCAAGACTGATGTCGAACGTATTACCAAGGAAGCTCGTGAAGAATTGACTGTGATTATCAAGGATTCCAAGGACAAGGCCAACAAGGGATGGGCTGCCAACGAAAAGGCCAATGCTGAACTCGAAATCGCTCTTGGAAAGGTGCAAACCTCCGTATTGGAACAAGTCACTGAAGTGGAAACCGTTGTCAAGACCACCACCGAAGTGGATGTGATCAACAAGAAGCTCACTGCCGCTACTGAAAAGGCCAAGACCTCCATTGACGTCCATCTCGATGAATCCACTAAACCTATCCACGAACATGTTGAAAAGCACAAGTCTCACGTCCGTGCTATTGCCGGAGCTGCTGCTGGAGCTGCTGCTGTTGGTGCCGCTATCGTTGCCAAGAAACATCATGACCACAAGGAAGCTGAAAAGAAGGCTGAAGTAAGTCAATTGTGTGCATGCTGATATTTTGATAGAATACTCACCATTTTCTGAATTTTTTTTTTTTTAGGAAATTGTTCATCATGATGACATAGTAGATGCTACTACTGTGGTTGAAACTGTCAAGGTGACCGTATTTGGTTGGTACAAGTCATTGAACGACCGTATTGCTGCTCGCTTACAACAAGGTGGTGCCGATGCCAAGACTGATGTCGAACGTATTACCAAGGAAGCTCGTGAAGAATTGACTGTGATTATCAAGGATTCCAAGGACAAGGCCAACAAGGGATGGGCTGCCAACGAAAAGGCCAATGCTGAACTCGAAATCGCTCTTGGAAAGGTGCAAACCTCCGTATTGGAACAAGTCACTGAAGTTGAAACTGTTGTCAAGACCACCACCGAAGTCGATGTGATCAACAAGAAGCTCACTGCCGCTACTGAAAAGGCCAAGACCTCCATTGACGTCCATCTCGATGAATCTACTGGTACTATCCACGAACACGTCGAAAAGCACAAGTCTCACGTCCGTGCTATTGCCGGAGCTGCTGCTGGAGCTGCTGCTGTTGGTGCCGCTATCGTTGCCAAGAAACATCACGACCATAAGGAAGCTGAAAAGAAGGCTGAAGTAAGTCAATTGTGTGCATGCTGATATTTTGATACAAAACTCATTATTTTCTGAATTTTTTTAATAGGAAATTGTTCACCATGATGACATAGTGGATGCTACTACTGTGGTTGAAACTGTCAAGGTGACCGTATTTGGTTGGTACAAGTCATTGAACGACCGTATTGCTGCTCGCTTACAACAAGGTGGTGCCGATGCCAAGACTGATGTCGAACGTATTACCAAGGAAGCTCGTGAAGAATTGACTGTGATTATCAAGGATTCCAAGGACAAGGCCAACAAGGGATGGGCTGCCAATGAAAAGGCTAACGCTGAACTCGAAATCGCTCTTGGAAAGGTACAAACCTCCGTATTGGAACAAGTCACTGAAGTTGAAACTGTTGTCAAGACCACCACCGAAGTGGATGTGATCAACAAGAAGCTCACTGCCGCTACTGAAAAGGCCAAGACCTCCATTGACGTCCATCTCGATGAATCTACTGGTACTATCCACGAACACGTCGAAAAGCACAAGTCTCACATTGGTGCTATTGCGGCTGGAACTGCTGCTGCTGGTGTTGCGATTGCTGGAACTCTTATTGCCAAGAAACATCACGACCATAAGGAAGCCGAAAAGAAGATTGAAGTAAGTAACGGATCTACCATTCACGATCACTCTTTTTTTATTTTTTTATTTTTTTGGTACTGATCTATGTGTTTGTTATATATATAGGGTGATGTCATTGTTGATACCGAAATCGTAACTACGAAGCCAGTTGTCACTGAAGTGGAAAAGGTTACCGTTGTGAAGGTTGTTGAAGATACTCGCAATGCTACATCTGATTGGTACGGCCGTCTTATTGTCCGAATCAAGAGCTTGTTGACTGAAGGTGGTGTTGATACCAAGGCCAAGATTACTACTGCTGTGAAGGAAGCTGAAGATGAACTTGAAATTGTGCTCGGTAAATCAACGTCTACTGCCAATGTATCTGTTGTTGAAGTGGAAAACGTACTTGCTCCTGTTCGTACGTCTATTGGTCTGCAATTGGACGAAATCAAGAAATCCGTGGATCGATATGAAGTTGGTGTTTCGAATGTTGAATTAGACAAGGACTTGCTGGCTATCTGTGATTCTGGAAAGGAACAAGTTCATTTATCCTTCGTCGAAGTCTCCGACAAAGTATCTGCTGCGAAGACTGGTGCAATTGGTAATAAGATTGAAATGATGAATGTATTGGTATAAAAAGATCTCTGTACTCATCAAATCTTTTATTTTATTTTTATCTTTATATATTTAGTTGCTAGCGTTGCTGTTGCAAAATCTGCTCAAGATGCAAGTGTGACCATGCAAAACTGGTTTGGAAAACTCGTGGACAAAGTCAACTCCCTCCTGGAAGTCGAAGATTGTACCAATGTTGAATCGGATGCCAAGATTGTCATTGCTGATGCTGAAAAGGAAATCGCCGTGAAGATTGAAGAAATCAAGAACTCCACGAATGCCTCCCCTCAAGAACTCGAAGTTTTACTTGGAAAGTTGCGAAAAACTGCTGCTACTCAGATTGAAGTTGTCAAGACTACTGTGTCCGAAACTACCACGGAAAACAAACAATCTCAACAAGCCACTCTGATTGCTAGTGTGAATGACTTCAACAAGGTCGTTGTTTCTCACGCTGAAGCTGCTACTGTTAAGGAATCGTCCTCTGGTGCCGACAAGAAAAAGACTCAAGACCATCATCATTTGTCGAATATTGGCAAGGTTGTTTTGGGTTCTGCCGCTGTGGTTGCTGGCGTTGGTGCTGGCGTTGCTCTGGAACATCACCATGACAAGAAGCAAAAGGAACATGAACAATCTTTACAAGTGGTGGAAACTATTGAAGAAGACAAGGTGAACAATATCAAGGTTACTATCAATACCTGGTTTGCTACTTTGATCGAAAAGACTACCAAGCGTGCCCAACAAGGTGGTGACAATGTATCTGCTGATATCGATGTGATTATTACTGAAGCTCACAAGGATCTGGAAGCTCAAGTTACCAATTACAAGACCCAATCTACTCAAGTTGATACTACGACAAAGAACGCAGCCACATTAGCTTTATCCTTGGGATGGATTCTCTCTTTCTCAAAGACTCAAACCAACCAAATTCGCCACATTGTCTCTCAAGGTGTGTCTTCATCTAGTAAGAACAAGGTTGACATCAAGACCCAATTGGACAACCTCGCATTGGTATCTGAACAACAAGTGAACAAGACTCTGGCTATCCACATTGCTACTACTGAAAAGACGCAACAAACAATATCTGTCGTGGAAACCAAGGAACAAATTCAAAGCTGTACTACCAAGACTTTGGCCTCTGCTGTGGAAGAAAACAAGGTGCAAATCTCTGGCTGGATTGATGGTTTACTCTCCAAGGTCCGTGTTATTATTGCCCGTGGTGATACCTCTGCTCATCAAGATATTCAACGTCTTATCGAATCTGCACAACAAGAAAGCGCTGTGATCATTCAAGATGCTAAACGCCAAGTAGCCATTCGAACTTCGACAACCGTCTATTCTCGTCAAGCTGATGCCAAACTGGTGACCCTCGCTGCCAATGCTCAAAAACATGCCCTTGATAGCTTTGATAGTGTTGGTGCTTTGATTATTGCTCAGCTCACTGTAGTGATCTCTGTCCTCAACGAAAACCGTGACCTTCATGCATTGGATGAACGCCTCTCCTGGATTTTGACTCGTGCAAGACAACATTCTGAAAAGACTCTCGAACATACAACCGAATCTGCTGTATCTATTGCATTTGAAGGAAAGACTGTTGCTTGGGTTGAAACTGCCGAGGTTCCTGAATCATTTGGCTCGGTCAAGATTTTTGCATTTGACCTTTTGGATACTATTGTGGACTACCGTGGTACTTTATTGACTGCTTGGACCCAATTGGTGGAAAAGAAGCAAGGTGCTGTTGCTGCTCTTGATGGCCGTAAACTAATTGAACGCTGGTACATTGAATTTATTGGTGAAAAGCAAAAATCCTCTGGATCTCGTACTACTGACATGGAACTCTTCCGTCTTGTGCTTGTCCGTCTCCTCAAAGAACACCATGTGGACTGCCAATTTACTCACGAAGAATTGCAAGGATTATCCTCTGTTTGGGAACGTTTGGATGTTTATGGTGATGCTGTATCTAGTGTACGTCAATTGAAGAAGAATGCAAACATGTATGCTGTTGCCGTTGCCCCTGCTTTGTCGACTCGTACCATGATGTCTCTTGCTCGCTATGGCTGTCTCTGCTGGCACTCTCAATTCTCCTCTGATGCTGCTGCCTCGTCTTCCGCCTCCGTGGTTGAAAATGTACCGGAACTTTTGGCTTTGGACAATGTCAACGAATTGGCAGTGGTCTCCTCTAACCATGCCACTTTGGAAGCTGCCAAGAAACAAGGCGCCCACACTGTATTGATTAGTCGTGAAGAAGATCGTGTCAACGATTCATTCGATCTCACCTTTGATGGTTTGGATGTATTGGCCGAAAGCTTCCAATCTTTTGTCGATCACCAAGCCTCTGAAAAGAAAGCCCAACCTTCTCGTGGTTGGTTCCAACGTGTAGTGGACACTGCATCAAGCTACCTTTGAACAGGTCATTTAGTATTAGTTTTTTATTAGTTTAGTTTTTATTTTCTTGTGGGCTATTTTGATCCTCAACTTTTTTTTTTTTGATCAACAATAAAATTCGAAATTCATTATATTGAAAATATGTCGTCTTTTTTTTTTTTTTTTTTTTTTTTTTTTGGCTAGTTGTAGAAACCTCAACCTCAGTATTGTTTACATAGAAGCTAGTATACATCATTTTCATGCTTTGTCGTTTTTAGCGTCACAATAAAAAAATTCGGTCGAGCATTGTCGGTGTAAATTCGGACGATACCAGAAAAAAAAAATTCACGCAAAGCTATGAGCAACCATCTAGGTTATGATTTCTAGAAGCAATAGCATATCAGATTGACTATGGCGTGGGTCCTCCCTCCCTTTTCCGCCAATCTGTGTCACCCTGTCAACCAAGTGGCTTTCTGATATCCTTTTTTTTTCCCTTCTTGTCTTCTTTTCTTTTCTCTCTTTTTTTTTTTTTTTTTGGAGGGGGGGGGGGACAGGGGACAGGGGAAAGGGGAGAGGGGAGAGGGTTGGGGGAAGAGAAGACCCGGGTTCTCTCTGGTGAAGATGTAATGTCCATTCGCCTTGGTCACAACACCACGGTGAAAAGGCGCTACTACGGTCCTCACGTCGGCATACTGATGGACGTCTGTTTGGTATGATATATGAACTCAACACAACGTTAAACGAGCAGTATACTGAGTCTTTTTTTTTTTTTTTTTTTTTTTTTTGGCCACTTTAGGACCACTGGCTCAAACTCGCAAGCCAGCTACAATATATTTTCTTTCCTGTTTTGAAATGGCGACAAGTGGTGTCTTCTCATGGATGACATTCGTTTTTCATGGTAACAACAGTAATCAGTATGTTTCAACAAGTGAACTCAACAAATGTTTTGTATTTATTAGGTGGCTTTTCATACACATACACTGACTCTCTCCCGCACCCTCCGCCCGCCATGCCCACCCCCTCAAAAAAAGTGGTCATGCCAAAATAATGGGTGGGAGGGAAGACACTCCTATCCATTCTTAACCTCGGTTGGCTTGCCCCCCCCCTCACACAACAAAAATGGAAAGCTTTTGACCATCTATCACTACTTATTGCTTCCGCTGTCCCCCCCCTTCCCTCTCTCCACCTTGACTCGTCGTGCAGTAGTAAAAGAAAATAGTGTAGCCTTAGTGAACCTATCTCTCTCCTTTATTCCTTTATTTCTATCCCTTTCATCCTCGTATAGTTCGCCCACTTCTAGTATATATATATATATATCCCATTTTTATCGTTTATGGAATAAAGTATCACTTTTTTTGACCATTATTATTTTATACTGATAAGATCTTTGCATCCCTTTTTTTTTTTCTGTGTGTGGTTTACTATTAGATGGTTGTTGGTGCCCCTGATTGGGTTTGATACATTAAAAATTTTAACGCGTTCAAAATACCACGCCCTAAGCATATTGCCTTTCCCATGATTGTTTTGGGAATTAAATTTCGACAGTGAATTTATTTTTTATTATACTTTAGGCTTCTGTCGAATATAAGTTTTTTTTTTTGTGTGTGTGTATGTGTATGTTGGGCGTGAACTTTTTGGCCTTATTTTTTTGACATTGAATTGGTATAATGTGTCTATCGGGGATTAAATCCTCCACGATTTTTTGTTTTCTGGGAGCACAGTGGTTTCTCTTTTCTTTCCCATTCTTTTTTTTTTTTTCCTTTTCCTTGTCTTTTTTTTTTTTTTTTTTTTTTTTTTTTAGTTTTCTGTATATACAAATTTAACTTATCAATCATCATTTACGACGGTACTCATCTTCTGCTCATCTCCATTTCAATTATTTCCACCATCACTTGATACTACTGATGGCGACGCACTTGACGGGTGGCACCGACTTACTGACGTATTATGATTTGGTGTCGTGTTATAAGAAATATATTAATCAAACCATTGATCCTACGTTGTCTTCGTTTGTCGCCGATCTTCCTGGAAAAACAACAGTAGAAGCCGACGGATATATGCTACATCTTCTACGTGATCCTCATATTGAACAGGATTCGGGCAACAGTATTCAACCATTAGACTCTATCACTTTGAAAGATGCTTATCAACTAAAAGAAGGCCCAGTACCTGGGGTAAGTGAAAATCAAACAAAAGGGGTATATACAACATGCTTGGTCATTTTTTCGTTGACCTTTTTTTTTTTTTTTTAGTTTGATGCCTCTTTATTAGGTACAGACGACGGTTTAGGGCAAGATAGAGCTATGGAAAAACAAGGCAGTGGATCGGACAGTGAACGTAAACATAGGAAAAAGGTAAATTTAGATACTCAACCCATCCGCTCCTCGATTAACAGAGATTACTAACCCTCAATGGATGTTTATTTTTACAATAGAAGAAGAAGCATAAGCATAGTCATGACCATCACGACGAAGATGGAAGCCACGGGGATCACAAGAAGAAAAGGAAACGAAAAAAGGTAAGTGGAATGTATATGGAACTAAAAAAAAAAATCACCTGTTTATTCACTTATGCCGACCATTTCTTTTTTTTTTTTTTAATTAGGAACGAGATCATTCTTCTCGAAAAGACGAAAACGAGGGTGCTAGTGTGATTGTAGACTGATTTATAGTTTATAGATTTGCTTGTATGATTTAAATAAATAAAAAATTGATTATGGAACTTTGTGTCTTTTTGATGATAATGATGATGAATATGTTCTATGATTTTTATTGATTGAATGAAAATATAAAAAAAAGGAGGTGATAAAAAAGGGGGTATTTGACGATAGGGGGTGCAATGGGGAAAATAAAAATATCTAGTTGGTTGTGTAATAGAGAATGAAAGAGTATGCAAAAAATAGAGGATGTTCTTTATCAAATGATGATGATAAAGGATATAGGGGTTTGAATTGGATTTGTACAAAAAAAAAAAAAGGAAATAGGGGAAGATGCTTTTTTTGGGGGAAAGAGTCTGTGTGTATGACAAAGTGGATGATCTTTTCATAAAGTGGGTGCATCGGGCAAATTGGCTACCACCGCATTTCGTCTTCGAAGAGCGTAAATGGGTAATCGAATAGAATCACCATCCATTGTCAGTGTAGCCTTGATGGTAGGACTTTGTTGAAGATATTGCGCAACACAGGCAGCTGATAGATAATTGACGGTAGAAGTTAATACATGATCACCATCTTGAAGTGAGTACATGGGCATGGATAAAGTAGCAGCAGACATAATGAATAATATGTGTAAATATAGATTTTTGATATGAAGAAAGATAAAGAAATAATAAAAGAAAAGAAAAAAAGAATTGAAAAAAAAGTGGGCAATGTGGGTTTATTTATATCAAAAAAAAAAAAAGAAAAAGCGGGTAAAGGAACTAGACGCTGTACAACCATGTGCCACGTTTCTTTCCTGCCCTCCTATTGGAATACTCGATTAGCCACGCGATCTTACCAGTTTTAGAAGTTGTATTTGATTCCATGAAGATTAACCCACACTCACACACACACACACACATAAACTTTCAAACAACTATTTGGAAAAATATCAACAATCAACACTGAAACCTGTACACCTTTTAAACAAACAACACCCGTTTTTTTTTTTTTAGTGTGTGTGTTTGCTTGACATCGTCAGCAGATTAAAAAAGGGTTGAAATTCACTTTACCGTAAAAAAAAAAAAAAAAAAAAAAAAACGAGTGTCAATTAAAAATAAAAATCTCCTTCTTTTTTTCGATAAATGACGTTCTTTTTAGTCCCACCCACTCCTTACTATCATGGCTTCATCCAGTCATAAAAGTCAAAAAAGATATCGGGTCTGGCTTTTTTTTTGACTAAAAGAGAGAGCAGGTTTTTTTTTTTTTTATCGTGGTCATGCGACTAAAAATAACTTTCTCATACATATTGAAATACCGAAAAACCTGTAGTGTAGTCTTTCGCTTTCTTAGGCTGCATCATTGTTATAGGTGGGGGAAGGGCATGGCATGGGCATACAAAAAAGTAATATTAAAAAATTTACAAATCCCGCCATCTTCTTCCAAACATATACATTGTATCGAGATGTTGGTAATGAGAGGTACTACCATCATCAGCGTTTGTTACCATCATTCTCGATCAAACATAATAATAGCACGTGGATTCCTAGCATTTATAACAAAATACCTCCCCTTTTTTTCAAGCTCCTCCTTTTCTTTACCACACATGAAAGAAAGAACCCTTATACTTCCCCAGTCCGCCCAAAAAAAAAAAAAAAAAAAAAATTACCTCTTTTTTTTTCCCTTTTTCCCTTTTTCCCTGCTCTTTCTTTTTTTTTTTTTTTTTTTTTTTTTTTTGTCTCTCTCTCGATCTCTTTTTTGTATATACATGAACATAGTCACCTCTAATGGCACTCATCAGCACCTTTATGATAGGATACCTTTTAGGTGGATTGACTTTGTTTCCAGTATTATTGGCAATCTATGTCTATTTACCCACCACTTATCTTATCGCTTGTCTGGAACAATCTTATAGACGCTGTGTGAAAATCATATACAACCCAGCATCAACAACAACTTCGGCAGGATCTACAGCATTCGATGACAAACACAATTCTACAACAAAGGGTACTTCTCCGCTTTACAAGGTCGGCTGGCTACGTATGACTCAAGGAAAAGCACCTACCATTAGTTTGAAAAAACCGTCTCAACGACCCTACTTTGCTGTACTCAAATACCACACCTTATACCTATACGATTCCGATGAACAGCTGGATTGTCAACAAGTCCTTGCTTTACAAAACTATAAGGTTGAAATGTATCCTCCGGACATTCAAGATGCCGAACTCTTTTCTCGTCCTTATTGGATCCAACTGACGTCTTTACTCGACGATGACCAGCCACAACAGCTACAACAACAACAACAACAACAACTGGAACAACCATCATTATTAGCCGACAATGGAAGCGATACCGATAGCGACAGCGATAGTTATCATTCTAGCAGCAAAACAACGGGACCCATGTCGACACTCTACCTCCATTGTCACCTGTGCACGGAAAAGGAAGATTGGTATCAGCTGTTGATGCAAGCGAGCGGGCGACCACGAACACCGGTTACCATGGGGTCACTCCAGCCCCTGATTCAACGGGTACATTGTGATGGCGATCAATTGGAACTGCAATGGTTTAATGCATTATTGGGACGGCTGTTTTTGGGGATCCATCAAAGCGAACGGTTTCGTCAATCGGTGTGGACCAAGGTGATGACCAAGGTGGACAAGATCAATGCTCGGCGTCCGCCGTTTTTGGGTGAGATCCAGGTGCGTGCTGTGGACATTGGTGGCAATTTACCGCTATTGACTCGACCCAGGTTGGTGAATTTGACGCCGCAAGGGGAATGCCGATTGGAAGCCATGGTCGATTATCAAGGTGCCGATCTTCATATCGAAATTGCAACCGTACTTCAATGGTCTTACTCAGATCGCCTCCCACCGCTCACCATGGACATTGTGCTTCGCGTCACGTTGCAATCACTCAAAGGCAAAGTCAACGTCTTGATCAAACCTCCGCCTTGCAATCGAATTTGGTATGGCTTTGATGGCTTGCCGGCAATGAAATGGCATATTGCTCCGTTGGTGTGGGAAACAAAAGTCGGGCATTCCATGGTTGTGAAGGCGATCATCAAACATTTGGAAGAAGTCTTTCGGGATACCATGGTGATGCCTCATATGGACGACATTACCTTCTTTGACGCTGATGGACTGGGTGGTATCTACCAAGAAGAATACCATGATGATGACGACGCCGACGACGACAATCAACAGAATGATGATCACAGGGACAACAGCAACGATGAACAAGATGATGGGAAAATCTACAATAGTGACAACGACGATGGATTGTTGAACGAAAAGCGGCGAAGAAGGACGACATCAGACCAGCATCAACATCACATGGGAAAGGGGCTCAGTGGGACAACAGCTCGACACACCAATGGATTGGACAAGCGACAGGCACCGATCCTATCAAATCAGAAAGCCAACGTGACGCAATCTCCCACATCATTACTTACCTCTTCACCACTCTCTTATCACCAATCCCTCCAACAAAAACAACGTCAAAAAGGTCGAACGGGAAAGGATGCGAATAAAAAGGTAGCCGACACACGAAAGAAAAGCAAGCGCCAGTCAACGTCGGTAACGTCAGACCCTGTCCCCATTGTCGCCAGCAACAACAAAAAGAAACAATCCAATGGGAAAAAAACGAAACGACAAGAAGATATGAAATTGCTTTCGACGGCACGCTCTTTTCCCGAACTGATATCTGCGCACAACAATAGTACGACGACAACTGCACCTCATGCAACCGCAACAGGAGCCGCAGAAGTACCGATTCAGCAACAACAACAACTACAACAACCGATTCTCGTGTCCTCGTCATCCACATCCTCCACCACTTCGTCATCTGGCTCGTCTTCTCAAGTCCCAGGATTATCAATCTCACCCAATACCACCACCAACCAAGACCCTATGCTTCCGCCCGTCCATCGGTTCTCGCCTCCCGATCCATTACCCCAGCCTGGACTTTATTTCTCATCTTCTTCGTCTTCCACTACAACAACAAACACCACCACTACAAGTCATACTCAACCGCTTCCTCCTCCTCCTTCCAATGATCCGTATTCCTCTTCTCCTCCTGCCTTACGACCTCGTCGCTCATTTGCCAACTTGGGACAAAAAACCTCCGCATCGACCGCTGTGTCTCAAGTCAATACCGCTGCTGGCTTCTTTGCAGGAAAACAACAACAACAACAACACCAGCAGCAGCAGCAGCAGCAGCAGCAACCTACATGAACATCATATCCTTTGCCTCTGAGTTTTATTCTTTATTATTATTATTGGTATCATTATATTCCCCCCGATCTCCTTCATCTGTTATCCTTTCTCTCTCTACTTACCCCCACCCCCTCTTATTATTTTTTTTATTTTTTTTTTTGGTTTAGTTTCATAGCATCTCTCTCTCTTTTTTTTTTTTTTTTGATCCATTTAGTGTATACAGTTTTTATATATATATTTATATCTATTCTTCCCTGACCCCTTCCTCAAGACACACAAAATTACATATCATATATATATATATATATATATACAAATATCTCAACAAATAAAATATGATTCTTTTTTTTTATTTATTTTACATTTGTCTATGTTTGAAGATACCAAATGGTGGTCGCTGTCTTTTTTTTTTTTTTTTTTTTGGTCAAATGGATAGGGGCATAATAAACAAGTGACAGATGGATGATTCTCTTATGAAAAAAAAAAAAAAAAAAAAAGAGTACACTACATGACAGTGACTTGCCCTTCGCCATCTTAACATAGGGAGAAGCGGAGGACGTTGCAGACATTTCATTGGTAAGGATGATCGACACCCAATATGCATGTTGTTGTTGCTTCTTTTTTTTTTCTGTAAAAAAAAACAACAAAAAAAAAGGTGCGCGAGTAGTTTCTATTCCAAGTCAGTCAATAACATGATGCTGTCGCGCTGCATCAGGTCCATCGATATGGTTCACTTTTGATCACAAAAGTAAACCTTAATTGTTGTTGCCCTCTTTTTTGTTGTTGTTGTTCAAAAAAAACATGGATCTACCGGGGTATGTCAGGACAGGAATGTGGGGTTGTTCGGGGGGGGGATTGGGATGAAAACTAGATATACTCACCCGCTTTGTACCATTTTTCAGTTTGAGGGCAGGGAGGATTAATTTTATTACACCACAAGCCAAACATTATATATATATATATATATATATATATATATATATATACAGGATGCCCAGTCTAGCGGAGGTTATACAGGGGGGGGGGTGAGCATCGACACGCATAGCACGCAACGCTAGAGTCATCATTGAACATGACCGGGTTAAACTTAGAAAGAGGCAAAAATGATTGATAGGGTACGCATCAAACAGCTACAACAGCCTCATTGTTTATTCTTCAATGGGGGAAATCAGAGGATGGCCCATAAAAAAAAAAAAAAAAAAAAAAAAAGGACATAATTTATTGAAAGCATATTGATAGATACTAAAAACGAAAATTGAAGGGTTCATTGTAACAAGTGAAGGAAGGATTTATCTATTGGAAGAAGCATGAAAGGGAAATGACATGGATATTTCAAGCAATGATCAATACTAGTCTAAAGAGATCACTGTCAAAAACGGATTGAATATCTTGTACAAAGCGTATGAAATACAGAAGCGACATTTTTTTTTAAAGTATAATGTTGATCCATTCAAACTTAAAGGTACGTATACGACATGAGAGGATCATTTTTTATTGGAATATATACAAAGAGGACATATTTTATTGAGATGTAGATACAAACTATGGAACAGACTAACACCAAACTAAACTAATGAAGGCTCCAAACGGCCAACTAATGATAGCTCTAAATCCCAGATCCAAAATGAAAGGGTTTCCCCATGCATGTTGTCATCCCTGTTCTGAAAACGCTTCTAAACTAGTCCTGACACTAATCTAAGTCCAACATGGCCTCAAAAAAGTCGAATAAAAAAAAAAAAAAAAAAAGGAAATGAAAAGATAGTGAGGGAAAGAAAGAAAGAAAAAAATTCCAGGAGAGAAAAAATAAATAAGTATTCACGTGGGCGGCATTTGAAATGTTTCTGTGATGTCCAAACCTCTTCGTGAGGTCCAAGTTTTCACTAAACTGCACCATACCCAGTCCCCAATCATATCTCTTCCTAGCTGCATTGTGTTTTGATTGTTTCGACCCACAAATGATGGGGCTAAATCTCGAAACTCTTCCCCAATTCTTCACTCCCAGCAGATCAGTCGGAGGTGATGTGGGGGGGAAGCGAGTTTTCTATCGAACTCTGTCTTTCCAAGTTTCCCCATCTTCCTCACACTCAGCCTACCTTAACCTATTCCTTCCTCCTCCCCCCTCTCATTGTTGATGATGGTACCGTAAAATCAGCACGTCCCGGCCCTATTACTATCCTGATTGTGAAACACACACATACACACACACACACACACACACAAAGGAAGTGGATATATGGATACTATTTTTATTTGATGCTAATAAGACAAATCGGAAAAACAAGACAAGGGACGTAATCTATGACTAAATTCTTTTTTCTTGGGTGAGTTTGGTTGCTGTTGTTGCTGTTGTTGTTGTTGTTGAGGTTGTTGTGTCAGGGTTTTTGATGAGGAGGGTTTTCGTCGGATCCATCGCGCCATGGTGGTACGGACTCTTTCCGCTAATGTGGGTTTGGATGATGATAATGGAGGAGGAGGAGGAGGCGCAGAAGAGGATGGGGATGATGACGATGATGATAATGAGGAGGACGAGGATAAAGGAGACGGTGATGGAGATCGATGTGATGGTATGGACGATGAAGTTTCACGGTGGGGTTGGTCTGGTAAAGGCGATAGTAAAGATACGTCCTGGGTTTGTTGTGTTGATGATGATTCGTTGTGATGTTGTTGCTGTGTTGATGATGATTCGTTGTGATGTTGTTGCTGTGTTGATGATGATTCGTTGTGATGTTGATGTTGTGTTGATGGCGATTCATTGTCTTCTTTGATCAGTACCCATGGATGAACCTATATAAAGAAGTCAGTCTCCCCATCCGTTCCTTAACATCCCCCCCTCCGCCTCTCTCTCTCCTTCATTCTTTATCTTACCTGGACTTGTTTCAACGTGATACGATCTTCAGGGTCTTTCGTGAGAAGAGCAAGGATCAGCTCTACGAGTGCCGGGTCTTGCTGTTGGTCATCGGAGGTTGGTGGGAAGGTGACAAGCACCGTGGGGATCAATTCAAACAATTCAAATTCAGTGGGGGCCATAAAGGGACAGAGGCCAAAGATGAAGCAATACAAGGTGACGCCAAGAGACCAGACATCCATGGCATGTGTTGGAGGGATTGGTGAGGCACGACAAAGTTCAGGAGCGAAAAAAGCCGGTGTGCCCACGGTTTCCATCAAGCCTCTGGGATCATCACGAGATAGGTCGAAACTGACGCCGAAATCGCTGATTTTCACCACCTTGTTCTTGGTTAACAATAAATTCGCTGGTTTGATATCTCGATGAATGATGCCCCGCTCATGTACTAAAAAAAGTCATTTTTCAGGGAAAAAAAAAAAAAAAAGAAAACGACAATGGTCAGATTTTGTGATGTGCGTTTTTATTTTTTTTGATTTTTCCAAGATCACACTTACAATAATCCAATCCATTGACTATATCCTTAAACATCCGCCTTGATTCCTTTTTTGATAATACTGGCTGGTCTTGGTCATCACGCCATGCAATGGCTCCACCTTCGGTATATTCAAGCACTGATTCCAAAAAAAGGAGGGGGTTGGTATTGATAAATGTAAAAAAAAAAAGAAAAAAGAAAAAAAAATTAGGGGGAGCAGGTTTACCCATATATAATTTTCTTGAGTGATGATCATCAATGATTTCTAATAATTGAATGATATTTGGATGATGACATTTTTGTAAGATCATCATTTCCCGTCGCACGCTTAGGTCATGATCTTGATGGAAAGGGTGCTGATCTGACGAGGATGCCCGTAATAAACTATAATGTCGTTTCTTTTTATGCTTGTCAATGATTTTGATTGCCTATGTGAAAAAATAAAAAGACACTTGAGTTTTATATCTACTGTATAATATTTATTATATATACATAACGCCAACCCAACTTACCACCAAAGTATGAGAGTCCACGTGCTGGGCCAGTTTGACTTTACCATGAACACCACGACCAATCTCATTCAACATTTCATATTGATTGATGTATTTGTGTCCAGTTTCGGTATCATATGTTTTTTCCAATGTTGATGTGAAGATGGTAGTGGAAGTAGAAGAAGAGGAAGAAGAAGGTAAGGGTAGCATAATGAGGATATATTAAAAAGAAAAAAAAAAAAAGAAGGTAGGGGAAAGACTGGGTATTTTCGTTTCGTTCGTTTCGTTCGTTAAAAAAAAAAAAAAAAAGACTTCAATACATAGATAAAAAGGGGGGAGGAGGAGGAGGAGAGAGTGAGAGAGAAAAGATCTATTTATACAAAAAGTCCCTAAAAAAGCAAAGTAGTAATAAAAAAGAAAGAAAAAAAAAAAAGGGAAAAGGGAAGAAAACGACGAGATGGGTTCTTTTTCTTCCTCGCGTGCCTCAACCCTACCCCTCTCCCCCTAAAATAGGCAATCGGCGTCATGTTCAACTTTTTGTCCTTGTCCCCCATTGTGTTGAAACCCCGATATCGTGTTGCTTCTGCTGCTGCCAAGTTGCTGGCTGCTGGCTGCTAGCTGCTACTGCTGTTTGCTGCTTTTGTTCGGGTGCCGACTTTTGCTTGGACTGGCGGGGTCCCGGCACACCCTTTTTTTTTCGGTTGTGTTTCAAACAAACGAACCACCTATCACATGACTTTACTAGGGGGGGGGGGCAAGCAACAAAAAAAGGTCAGACAAAACTTTACCAGTCAAGTTCAAAGTCGGATCTATAAAATAGAAAAATAGATGCATGAACTGGGAAAAAAAAAAAAGATAGCCATGTTGTTCTTAGTCTATCAACACTATGCATGACTGGTTGTGTTGCGTGAATAATAAAAAAAAAAAATCATTATTTAAAAAAGTGTATATTAAAATATCGGCCGCGGGAGGTTTTTTTTTTTTTTCTGTTGGCCGAGTTTAATGTTTTTTCCCTTACTCTACTTTTGGCTTTTTCCACTCCTATCCGTTTTTTAATATTATTATTATTATTCATTTTATTAGTATTTGCTATTTTTTTTTGTGTTTTTTTGCTCTTCTTTCCCTCTTTTTATGCTCTCACCATCCGCCTTTTTCTTATAATCACCAACGACCACCACTATCACCACCACGAACAACAACATAACAACAACAATATACTAACAATAACACAATGAGGCTAATATGGATCTTGGTTTGCCTCCTTCCCACCGCCTTTTCGTTCACTCAGGCGTCTCTTGTTGTGATAGTAAGACTTTAGGTTTATATATACTGGAAGAACTATGTATGATTGACTCGTTTTTTTCTTCTTCTTTCTCCACCAATTAGACGACCAATGATACGTTTATAGATAGAGCGGCGATGTTTGGACCCAAGTTAACAAAGCACGGTCAGTTGGGATACTTGATGGAGCCGTTGGATCCGACGGGATGTCAATGGGTAGAAGCACCGATGGACAAGTGGATTGCTCTAGTACGTCGCGGAGGGTGCTCGTTTCTCACCAAGGTCAGAACAATGCAACAATCGGGAGCGATGGGAGTCGTGATTGGTGATATGGATCAGCAAAAATGGGTGACCATGTACGCACCTGGTGATACCTCAGATATTGTCATTCCCAGCATGTTTTTGCCACAACAGGAATACAGGGCGCTGTTATCTCTCTCCCGCATGGTGGATTCACCAATGCTGATTTTAATGAAATTAGACGATTTTATGACCTGGTAAGTAGGAAGTGTAGACGTTTTGTGTCTGTCTAACAGCGTGAATGTGATCAATTAACTCTTTTTATTTTATTTTTTCCTTTTTTTGTATTTTTAGGCCTTTCATGGATATGCTTTTAATTATTTTTGTTTCCCCTAGTATTATGATGGGTTTTATTTATTTCTCTTACAAAATCCGATCAAGGCAACGCAAATTGCAAGACATTGCTCCTATGAATGTGGTATCTCGTTTGACAATCAAAACCTTTCATGAAGAAAAAAGGTTGGAAAATGAAGCCGAAACGTGTGCGATTTGCTTGGAGGATTATGGTCATGGTGAAGAACTCCGTGTGTTGCCGTGCAAACATGATTTCCATCCCATGTGCGTAGATGCATGGCTCACTACGCAAAAGAAATACGTAAGTTTTTTTTTCTTTTAATCAGATACTGCTCCTCGTCCATCAACTAAACCTTTCCCTTTTTTTTTTAATAAAAAAAAAACACTGTAGTGCCCACTCTGTAAAGTCAATATCACATTCCACACTCATCATAATAATAGTCAGAATGAAATCACTCCCCTTATTCATTCAATTGTAGTTTAGATATATTGAAATTGTTATTTATTGTGTACATAAAATAAAATCAGCTTTTTTTTTTTTTTTTGACAATTCCATTCATTCATCATCGTTTTTGTATTATTGATTCATTGTTTATCCTTCGTTCTTCTATTCTTCATTAGAAATAAACAAAAAAAACACTCACTCATTCATTGATCAAATGAAAACCATTTTTTTACCATCACCACCAATACCATACACGAAGGAGACCCAGGGGACAAAAAAAAAAGGAGGGAGTAGATATGTACATATATAGATAAAAAAGGGGGGACAACAGCAACAACAAGAATGATCATAATAAAAACAATAGTAAAGGAGTGACTTTATTTAAAAACACAACAACATAAATTAACCTAATGCATCTATTCTACACTTTCCGCTTCAATAAACAATATTCACCCCAAGCCAAACCTTGACTGCCAGGAACCCAAAAAGCACGAGCCAATGATTTTGAATGAGCGGCATCCAGATAAGGTTCACAGTACAGTCGTTCCCAAGTGGTTGTATCTAAGACATACGATGGCTCCTTGGTGGTAGGTGTATGTAAGGGGAAATAGCTGTCGACCATATAATCGCATTGACCCACATCTGTCAAAATAGTGGAGGGATCCGGTTGGTTTCGATTGTTGGTACCTTCTCCATGATGGTAACGCATCCCCTTCAAAATGTCGTAATGTCGCGTACGGTAATGCACCTTGTTGTTTTCGTCACGATGATCACTAATCGTAGCCGTGGTGAGGTCTTCAGGGAAGGCGTTGGGCAGTAACCCTTCGAAATGACTAGGAATAAAACGCAATCGCACATCGTTGGGTAAAAAGAAGCTGGATGGATACCGGAACCATTCCTTGCCCACACACAATTGGAGTTCAGGGGTCGTCATGGTGTCTGCATAGGCTTCTTGGATGTAGTTGCTGTGTACCAAGGGTTCTTGTCGTTCCTTCCATAATGCATTGTACACCGTCAATGGGCCGTGATAGCGTGTCAGGAGCGCCAAAATCCGGGACATGGAAATCAATCCATACACTACCAAAATCGCTAACGATGTGTATCGAAGAATATAGACACGGACATTGACCTATGGAAACAAAGAAAAAAAAAAAACGAGTTGCGGATGAGTCTTGATGTTTGTTCTTTGCCGCCCCACAAGAAACCCCAAAACTTACATCGGCACCCAAGTAACCAGCACCACGGCTCACTAGACTTCGGACCAAGTAAATGGCAATAGCGGCATTCAATGCAATCAAAGGATAGGCGACATATAAGAATCGTTCTTCTTTATGAGGTTGCAAAGTGAAGATCAAAAGCCACAAATACAAAGGAGCCAGTTTAAAGCTCATCAAAAGGTAAGGCCAGACAGCGTCCACCCATGTGGTTCCAGGTACACGTTTGCGATCGACATAAGCAGTCAGCAACTATAATATATATATATCAACATCATAAAACATGAGAAAATCATCAAATACACACACGTTACTCTTCATCTATGTCTCTTTTTTTTTCATACCATGATCAATCCAGATGCCAAAGCCAAAATGAAAAGCACGTTAAAATTCAACAATCCATTCAAGATATAAAAATACCAAGGTTCAGTGCCAAAGATGGCTGGGCCAGTATCAGCGCCGCCAGACAGAAGACGAGGGAAGACATTATAGCTGACAATATGCCAAGGTACAAAAGTCCATTGTTGATAAATGGTCGAGTCGACGAAGCACATAAGACCACCCAAGCCCACGGTTGAAATCACCACTGCTTCCACCAAACGAAGCAGACGGGCCCAACGCCAATGTTCCGATCGCACTGCCACTTGTAATTGTCCATCCTTGCTCGTTTGCGTATCACGACCAAATACCACCAATTCCTCAATAGCAAAAGGGATCCCAATGGCACCACTGAAAGGCCATGCCAAACCACCCATCACAAGCCAGAACACACTGAGATACGTTCGTTTGCGTTCCATTTGTGTAGGAGGTTTCAAAATAAAAGAAAAGGCCATCATTGTCGTATACATGGAAAATGTCGATGGAAGCATGGCTTTTTTTGTGACCAAAATAATAATAATAAAAAAAGAAGAGAGTGTAAGTATATGTTAAGATTTATTTACCCATTTTATCCGTAGCCCACCCAGCCTCCCCCTCCCCGCTTCAACATCCTTTTTTTTTTTTTTTTTTTTTGTACCTGTGGAAGCATGGAACATCCCAGCACTGAAGAAAAGGGCCACCATCACATAACGACCTACATGAGGATTGATTTCTTCGACAACCGTACGATAAAACTTGGCTTCAGCAAACGAGCAAAAGGCCGCCATCAATAATCGAAGCAGATAAAAGATTTGAAGCTAAAAATCATAAAGAGAGAGCGAGAGAGAAAGAAAGGTGAGTCACACATGAATCAAACGAGAGACCCCCCCCTTCGCGCACAGCCTTTCCGCGGCTTTTTACCTTGGTAGAAGAGATCAGTTGCGCAAAGAAACCAAAGAATGCATAAATAAAGATATAAGCCCAGCTACGAATACTATAACGAGGTGAATATTCCCACGTTTGGAATCCATAGCCTTCTAACAGATAATGGACGGGTTCCCAATAATTGTAGACTTCATCGCAATCTTGAATCACACTATAGAGCCCAGATGCACATCGAATAATCAAGAATAACCGGAACGCCGTTTTCAAGGAGAAAGAGAATGTATTGGATTCCGTAATAAGATCATGCGCCGCCCTAGCAATCGATAAAAACCAATAAAATCACACACACACAGACAGACAAAAAAAAAATTGATGAGTTGACCATGGTACGCGTCTCTCTTTATTGGATTCGTTGGAAGGGTGAGTAGGACTTACTTTGCACTGACTTGAGGTGGTAGTGATGGAAGAGGCGCATCTGGTTTTTTGGACTGTCCTTTACTTGTTTTCTTGTTGGACCGCTGCCTAACGTCTGATGAGGACGATCCAGACATTTGATGTGGAGTGAGGAGGGGGGAGAGTTGATGGTTTGAGTAGGGAAAAAAAAAAAAAAGAGAAAAACAAAAATTTTCCAGTCTTATGTCTTTATAGCGTGGTTTTGGGAAGAACGTGGCCACCCCAATCCTAGCCAATCACACCTTCTCCGGAGCTTGAATCCGGCTCTATGTTCTTGCTCCACACTGTTCACCATGTCCCCGCTTGCCAAAATAAAATAAAATAAAATAAAATAAAAAAAACGCCCATCCATCACGGATGCCACCCCCCCCCCGCACACACCCCTTACGCCCTCATCATCATCATCATAACATAACAAAATAAAAAACCAAAAAAAAGACGTCATTTCTTATTAAAAAACAAGTTCAAGTTTTATTCAAAATATTATCACATCAAAATTAAAAAAGAAGAAGGTGGAGAGACAGAGATAGAGAAAGGGGAATATAATAGTAATAATAATAATAAAGAAGTATCTACTAGTCTTCCTTTGCGTCTTCAAATTCATCATCCGAGTCCGCGGCATCGTCCTTTTTGTCACTGCCACCATTTGTTGAAGGATGGTTGTCCGAGCCAAGGGAAGAGGAAGGAATATCCACAGCCAGCTGTTGTCCTTTTTGATGTTGTTGGGTCTCGTTGTTGTCGTCCAGTTGTACCTGCTGTGTAAACGAGTCCGTCAAGTCACCATCCACGTTTTGCTGCATTTCCGCGATCATTTCCAGACAGTTGTGGCACTTGAGAATGAGCGAGTTTTCCAACGAGTACTTGTTCTTTGCGCGAGCGCCTGCACCGACATTGAATTCGTTCTTTTCCGAGCATCGAATCAAGTAGTTGATTTCCTTTTGAGCGGCTTCCCACTGATTGTTGATAATCATCATGCGTGCCTTTTCATAGATGGTAAAGTAATAGGTGTAATGGTCCAATTGTACCTTGGGGGCATAGGTCAACACGGCATCGACCGACGCTTGATGGGCTGTTTTCAGGGCCGCTTGCTCTTTTAAAGGTGTATCGGGAAGAAGCATACGGATCAACATGACTTTGAGGAAATGGCACAAACACAAATCGTCATAGACATAGAAGGAGTTGTTGTTTTGTAATCGTACAAGCGTAGCATCAATGCGTGCCAGGTTCTTGCGCGCTAAATCCATCGGCATCAGTTCAAACGCACTGAACGCATTCAGCACTTCCAAATCAGGGAATAATAAACGGCCACCTTGAAGATCGAATTTTCTTGATTTTCTGGCAACAAATTTCTATAAAAAAAAAAAAAAAAGGTTGTGTCAGTTACATACCGTAGTCTCAACACCCCAAAATCCATCAACCCTTGCCCAGTCCGTCCTTGTTTTTTAAAAATAAATAGATGAATAACTTACCTCGACGAAGATAGATTTGCCCGCAATTTTCTGTTTCGACTTTGTCACACGTGCCATCATTTCATTGACTTTGACCAACAATTGATTCCGTTTTTCACCAGGCATCATATCCAGAGCAAACATGTAGAGCGACAAGGCTTGGACATACGTGTAGACGGCCTTGGACCAATTACTTTCGGAGTTGAGCAGCTTGTAATGTTCTTGCGCGAGTTTCCAATCTTGTTGTAGCAAAGCAATGAGTCCGAGTTCCCAATAACAGATATGATGCAATTGTTTCCAAGAAGATTCCATGGCAATGGCACGGTGGTATTGATCCTTGGCCAAATCCAATTGTTTCTTTGCAGACAGTTGACGCCCGGAGAAATAGAGGAAGAAGATGCCATCAGGGTAAAGGGTCAAGTTGTATTTGAGCACAGCATCTGCCAGGGGTTCATCCACATGGGAGAGGGGAGCCAGTTTGGATAACACAATATTGTACAAAAGAAGCATCATATCACAGAATTGACGTCGAAGTCCTTCTTCGGGGCCTTGCATTTCCGGAGATTCACCTCGAAGGAGGGCATCTGGTTCCATATCATCCCAGCCACCCACCGATCGGAAATAAAACATCGCCACATCACGGTCCCCTGTAAAGCCCACAAATTCCGCCAGCTTCAATACAATGTTCGGCAGCATCGATAAGACCAGATTGAAGCAGCCCATCCCAAACGCAATCCCAGACGCAAAATGTTCATCCAATCCATACTCGGTCACATCCTTCCCCAGACTGGCCTCCGACTGCACATGGAGCATGTATTTCTCAAGCACCTTGTAGATCCCATGAGACGTCCGCATTTTCAGCCCTTCCCGTAAAAATCCAACAAAACTTTCATCGTAAATGATCTGTAACATGGCTTTCAAAAGATACGTTTCAGCATAGACCAATTCCTAAATAAAATAAAAAAAAGGTTGGTTGTAAACAAAAAAAAAAAAAAACAAGTTTTTTTTAGTATATACAAGAAACCTTTTTTGCTGATTGGATGATCCTCTTTTTTTTTTTTTGCAAAGCCTTACTGCATGTCGTTGTAAAGGAGTCATGTCTTGAATATCTTGAACAGAGTGCGACTTGACCCAAGCACTCAAGTTTTTCCATGAGCTATCCCGTTTGCGTAGTTTGTCGGCCATTTGATAGGCTTGCTTCATGGCTTCCAACCCGGCTTCAATATCCTCCTTTTGAAACGTCATACAGGCCTTCAAAAATAACACAAACGCATGCCCCAGCGAATGATACAGGGAACTGTCCTTTCGAGGATTCAAGATGGCTTCACATTCCGGAATTCGAGAATTCAAAAAGAGATCCATGGCTTGTCTGACTTGAGCAATATCGGTATAAAGAGTGGCATTGGCTTCTTGGTTGTTGCCATTGTTGTTGTTCGTTTTCTTCAAGCCGAAAGAAAACGACCCGGACGATGTGGTGGAAGTGGATGATGAACTTGGTGTAGGTAAACTAGACAGCGACCCAAGACGAGTAATGGACCGAATGGAGGGTGATGAGGACTTGGATAACATGTTGCCAGTGGACTTGGATTGTCTTCCCGTTGGCAACATTCCCGGTTTAGGTTTGGACATGATATGAAAGTGGAAAGTGGAGAAAGAAAGGGAAAAAAAAAAAAAATAGAGAGAGAAAGAAAGCGAGAAAAAAAAAAAAAAAAAAAAGGGGGACGAGGGGAAAAGTAAAATAGTAATAAATGCCGTGGTGACACCAAAATGTTGCTGAGATGCAATTTTCTCGATACTGTCATTTCCCCACCTTTTTTTAATCAATAATAGTAATAGTGTGAGAGTATCACACTTTGATGAACAACTCTTTTTTTTTCGCTTTTGTCCTTGTTTTTTTCAAAGAGAAAATCCAAGCTTCTATATATTATATATATTAAATGGGAGAACTTTGTCTCTGTCAAGTGGTTGATGAAAAGGGGGGCAAAAGATTGTTTCTTTGCCATTAAAATAAATTTATACACCCCGTCATTTCCTCCTGTCAATGTTTTCTAGCTCATTCATTGCCGCCAAGTTTTTTTTTTTATTTTATTTTATTTCAAAGTTAAGATTTTGTGCCACAAGTCCAACGTCTCATTATATTTTAACCATATGAAGTTTTATTGCGTGGTTTCTGCCACAGTGATTATGCTGTGACAATGGATTTGAAAGCAATGGCACATGCCTGCGGTTAGAACGTTGGCCCAGAAGGTTATATTATGGGAAAACGTTCGCCGGATTATAAGCAACATTGATACTTTTGATATTGAAATAAGCACTCGCCGGGATTTGAAGTTCCTTTTTTTTTTTTTTTTTTTTGGCCCCTGAGTGTTTTCGATAATCATCAGCCACCATAGAGATTTCCCTATCTTTTTTCTGCATATTTTTTTTTGTTCTTTTTTTTTTGATTTTTTAGACTTATTCCCCACCCAACATGATAAAATCCCTTTCTCGATGCATTCGACCATTCTCATCCTCTTCAACAGCATTGGCAAAGAAGAGTAAGAAAGCCGCTAAAAAAGACGCTGTGGATGGTGCACCTGTCTTACTAGGCCGACCTTCGAATCATCTCAAGATGGGTGTCGTGGGCTTGCCAAATATTGGGTAAAACAGATAATATACACATATGCTCCAGGAACGGGAAAACTCACTGACAAAATATTTTACAATATAACCCCAATAGAAAATCATCTCTGTTCAATGCCTTGACCAATAGCAGTGTTCCTGCCGAAAACTATCCATTCTGTACTATAGGTAATGTCAATCGACAAAAAGATCTTGCCAAAAGTTTGAACCACTCACTGATCTCCCTTCTTTGTTAGACCCTTCTGAAGCCATTGTACAAGTCCCTGATGTAAGATTTGACTGGCTGTGTGAAACATATCAACCCAAAAAAATCACCGCGGCTCATGTAAGGCAGCAATATCTAAAAAACGGAAGGTGGAGCAGGAGATGGTTTCAGCTTAGGCTAACATCCACACCTGTTTTTTTTTTTTAATGTAAGTTAACGGTACTAGACATTGCAGGATTGGTACGAGGGGCCTCTTCCGGGGCGGGACTGGGCAATGCGTTTTTATCGAACGTTGCGTCGGTGGATGGACTCTATCATCTTGTGCGTGCCTTTGACAATGACGATGTGACGCATGTGGAAAACACTGTGGATTCTGTGCGAGATCTCGGCATTATTCAGGACGAACTACGATTAAAGGATGAAGAAAGTGTCGAACGCCAATTGGGTGAATGGGTACGACTGGCCAGTAAACCGGCATCGGCGAACAACTTGGTACCCAACGGACGCCATACGATCAAGGAACATGCCCAGGGGATTGAACAGGTTGCCAATTTCTTAGCGAGTGGCACCCGTGATGTACGCAAAGGCCAATGGGATGCCCATCAAGCGCATATCATCAACTCGTTACATCTCTTGACTGCCAAACCCATGGTCTATTTGTGTAATGTCAGTATGGCCGATTACCTTTCCGGTGTGACCAATAAGGATAACCAGCGGTAAAAATACAAAAAAAAAAAAAAAAAAAAAGCAAGGGAGGATGTTTAGAGGTGAAGGAGAGTAGTTTTTCTAATATTTTTATTATTATTGAATTTAGGATCTCTGAAATTCAAAAATGGGTGAATGAAAACAATCCAGGAGATATCATCATTCCATTATCTGTGGCATTTGAATCAAAGGTAAGGACAAAAAAAAAAAAAAAAAAAAAAAAAAAAAAAGTACGTACTTGGAAACAAAATGTTTTAACCCAATGACTGCAACTGTGTTAGATATCTGAAATGGCGGCGGATGAAAGAATGGACTATTTAGCCTCGGTGGGTGTGGAATCACAATTACCAAAGGTGATTTTGGCAGGATACAAAGCACTTGATTTACTTCATTACTTTACTTGTGGACCCGAAGAAGTTCGCGCCTGGTCGGTGAGGGTAAAGTATAGAAAAGAGGCTTCTCCCGGGTTGAATGCGGGTGAACTGACCATTTCTTCTTTTATTTGATCATATGTATATGTGTGTGTATAAACAGAATTACTCCAAGGCACCTCAAGCTGCTGGTGTGATCCAGTAAGCAGAAAAAAAGAAAAAATTAAGTATCCATATGAACGACTCATGTTCTGTTACGAATTTTATTTTTATTTTTCACCAAATAGTACTGATTTTGAACGTGGATTCATTTCAGCCGATATTATGAAATACACCGATTTACATGAATTGGGGTCCGAAGCTGCAGTGCGAGCTGCTGGAAAATTCTTACAAAAAGGCAAGGACTATGTGATGGAAGATGGCGATATTGCCCATTTCAAGGTAAAAAATCAATATATTTGCATTTCAAAAAAACAACAACTTGGCTTGTCCTTTTTTTTTTTTACTGATTCTTCAATCTTTTTCGTTTTATTTCGTCATATGTAGTTCAATGGTAAGAAAAACAAAAAAAGAAAATCAACTGTGCATATTCATTCTCTTGTGACAATTGTTCTGATGTGATGTTTATTTTTTGATACAAAAATTTAGTGACCGGAAACAAAAAGAAATAGAATGGATGACCTTAGATTATATTAGAATTGGAATTTTATAGATTAGATTTGAATAGATTAATATTTATGATTTTACTCTATGATCCATATGTTGTTCGTGATGATGCAATAGCAGACGAATCAGGCATGCATTACAAATTATTATTTTAATAAAACTCACTGTATATATAAATATACCTTCCTATTTCATATTTTTTGGTTTTTGTTGTATTTTACAGTGGTATTCGTGTAAAATAGTAACAGGAAATTGTATGAATTGTCATTGACAAACTCGCAAGTGGGATGATTCTCTCAGAAATGACCTCTCATACTTATCATGACAATGACTGCACTTCACATTAATGATGCATAGAAAAGTCAAATTTAGAGCTAACAACCCGCTTCATGGTTTATAAGAAGACACTATAACAGTCAATTCAGGGCCACCAGGTACCTACATTCAAAGAAAGTGCTTGAAATGATACTCTTCCATTTTACGCATTATGCGGCCTAACTGAAGTATGTGAATTGAAATTCCGGCGGAGATGACAATTAAACATGCGAGAGGGGGATAATGGTAAAAAGATAATACATATTTTATTCAGTTATAAGTATAAATGATGACATATTGGCACAAAGCTATTCTAAGGACGGTTTCGATAGCCACCAATCGTAGTATAAGGCTATTAGAGGAAGAGAGACAGAAAGCGTGTGTGGGAGTGGGTGGTGGGTGCCTTAGTTGTAGACTAAGCATAGCCTTAAAGATTCGTAATTTTATGATGGGTGACAAACTATTCTACAACGAGAGGGGAGTGGGGATGAACTAGACTACGCGGAGTCGCTTCACGTTGACTTCACGGCATAATGAACCGTAAACCATCAATGTTGGCGGTGCCAAATGGCGGTGTAATGTCAAAAAAAGAAGAGAAACCCACCCTGCCACCATTTTTGCATGATGGCAAATGTTTTTATGAAAATAAAAACTACCACGCTGACTATTCTGTATGTTATAGATTTGTAAAATGAAGAGAAGTAAAATAAAAAAAAAAAAAAAAAAAAAAGAGGTTCGTTTTTGTATGCATTAAGAATCGGCGCGAAAACCCCACCCCCACCAACCAATTCACACCAAGCCTTTTTAACCTCCCCCCACGTGGACTTTTTATTTTCCCACTTTCCCCCAATTTTTTTTTCCTTTCTTTTTTTCCTCCATCATTCAACTTCAATGGGGTTGTGTTGAACTTAGATTAGTGTCAGGACTAGTTTAGAAGGGTTTTCAGAACAGGGATTACAAGATGCATGGGGAAACCCTTTCATTTTGGATCTAGGATTTAGCACCACCATTAGTTTGGTTTTTTGGAGCCTTCATTAGCTTACCTTTAGTATTCGTTTGTCCATAGTTTGTGTCTAATCTGAATAAAATATGCCTTTTTTTTGCATGCTTCAACCAAAAAAAAAAAACCTTCCCATTAGTCTTTCTCTTGTCTTGTACTGTGCCGCTCAAAACCATTAGCCTTTCTCAAGCCTTGTGCTGTATAGCTCTATCCGTACAATAGAACCTTTTTTTACCATCGCCATTCAAGATCTAGTGTTATGTTACAATAAAAATATATCCTTTCGGTCTTTCACATACCTTTTACTACTGTATATAGTACCTTAGATCCCCTTTACCATTATACCTTTTAGATTAGCGTTTGCCATTCTTTAGATCTTGTAGTCTCCCTCATGCTACCACTTTTTAGATTCCTTGTTACAATGAATCACGCACCCCTTTGTCCAATACAATATTACATCAATAAAATATATCATTCTTATCAACTATTCTCTATCTCAATAAACAGTGGTCAATGCCCCGTTATTGTTTCCAGTATTACTATCAACAGCTTTTCAGTTGACACACTTTTGACTGATTTTTCTCTAGCCCAGTGTTAGTCGTTCTAGGTCATTTCATGTCAAAATTAGTCGTCTACCTATCCAACCATTCATATATTAATGAACTTGGACTGTGCCGTGAGTCTATCCAGAACTAGGCTACAGCGCATCCCTCCCCCATTTGCTTCTATGACTAACTATTTTGCCTCCCAGAGTCTCCGCGACTGGTTTTGCGAGTTTTCTAGGTAACTGGACATGAAAATGTAGTTCTATTCTTGCTGCTCAAAAAGCATTCATATTCATCAATCTAGGGTCGTACCGCTAGCGTTTTTAGTTTTTTTGTATAAGATAGTATAGCGTCCACTAGACTGCACTACCATGATGAAGGTAGAAGAAATCGGGAATATTTTGAATGAAAATTGCTCCTTCATTTTACTTTTTCAAGAGTCACTGCTCTTTTCTTTTGTTCTAGTACAAAAAGAACTTCGATACATACACCATGTACATATATATACGCCGATCTGTCATTGAAAACTCGAATGGCGAAAATATAGATACATAGGGCAGACACAATCAGGTTTATCAAAATATAAACTACACAAATAAATAAGCTAGAGCAGGAAGTGTTGATGTCCGGTGATGTACATGCGGAATGGAAAGCAATGTTGTCCCGGTAGTTTAGACATACATTTTGTCGTAGATAGCGTTTGATTCCATTCGTTAAATTGTCTCCGAGTCTAACAAATTTATCGTTATATGGAAATAATAATAATAAAAATATGTTTGCTTTTTAACATTTCATTTTTTATCAAAAGTCTCATTTTCATCTCTATATACTCTTTTTTTTTTTTTTTTTTTTTTTTTTTTTGGTTTGAAATCAATGATTGACCAGAACGTTCACAAATTCAATCGTCGGGGTCGAGGTACTACTAAATCAAATTTAGATATAGGTATAAATGTGTGTTCTCCATTTCTAAAACTGATGATGATGACCACCATCATGTTTCTTTACTATAGAACAAATGGTCGATTCCCCGTGGTCAGCACCTATAAACGAAGCTACTAATCCTGATATTAATAGTAGTAATGACTCAATACAACAGATGGACTTGACCGCAGCTTCGCCAGATTTAGCTTCCCCCGAGCCAGAGCATATCGTTGGCTTTCCAGAAGAAAATATAGTCAACAGATTAGCCCAACCAGATAGAATAGAAGCTTTACCACAAGACGTATCAGGTACGTAAGCTATTAATATTATCGTTGTTGTTGTTATCTGGTAGATTCACTTTATCGACATATATTATCATTTACCAAAATAGTAATTGATCAATTATATGACGGCCCAAGTTTGCAGGAATCAGAAACTCCGACTGTCAAAGGTTTTTTTTTTTTGCTATTGGTACTCGATACACACGCAATCTGATTTACTTTTTTTTTTTTTAGATCAAAGCAGCAATCAGATAATTGACCAATCAAGTGTTGGTTCCGTTTCGCATGAACATGAGCCAGCGTCTTCCAATAGTAAGTTTGTTTTTTTTGAATATCAGATCGAATAAAAAACTGATTTTTTTTAAATAGCATCAGATGAACGTGATGGGGTTTATAGAGGCAGCAGTAACCGACCAGCCAAACATCATGGTAAGAAGAGATTGGTCATACTATTATTACAAGGAGCGCTATTTAAAAATGGCTGATCCTTTTTCTGTATGTTATATAGATGACGATGATGAGGAGGAGGAGGAGAAAGAAAATAGGGACTCGAAGAAGGAAAGGAAAAAAAAGAAGAAGAAAAAGACAAAGAAAACCGAGGCACAAAGACGATTGGATCGAGAATTAAAAAGAAAAAAACACCAAGACCATCAGTCGTCATCCCCTGGGTTACTACCGGCGCCACCGTCATCATTGAATGCATCCCCATCCCCATCCGTCTTATCCTCACTGTCTCAGCCTCAACAAACAATCATACCATCTGCATCTTCTGCAAATAGCATTATCAGCCCATCAGAAACTAGCCAACCCAATGTGGATGCGAATAATAATAATAGCAACGATTATTATTATTATGACTATGATGATGATTACCCAGCACAGCAGCAGCAGCAACCAACTCCTTCGCCTGCCATTTTCACTGTCATCACTCGGGCTGCTGATACTACCACCGTTTATATCCATGGAAACAGCAACAACAATCATCAAGACTCTGAGATTCGCATTGGCATGGGCATGGCACCACCCATTGGAAGCCCATTTTCCAATAGTGACGATGCAATGACTTCTTCCGCAGCTACCATGTTTCATCTCACCTCCACCTCTTTATTCCTATGCTACCTTATTGGTTTTCTATTTTTCCGTAATCTACGATGAAGACCACAAAAACAAAAAAGGGAACAATTAAAAAAAAAAAATAATCAACAATGCTACTGAATAGATAATTATTTTGTTTTTATTGTTTGGATTGTGTTCCCACATGAAGATAAATAAAAAAATAATAACATATGATATAAATATATATTATATATACATAAACAAGGGGGGGGAAGGGCGGAGAGGGGAATAATAAACTAGTCTACCAAATGAGGAACATGCCGCTCAGAAACAGCCGCTTGATCATTTTCATCCGGAACATGCCGATCCAAGTCAGTATCATGCTGGTGTTGTTGTTGGTAATAAGCATGAATAAGGGCATCCGAAGTATTGTAGGGATGACCGTGCAGTTGATGATGTTGTTGTTGTTGCTGCTGGGAAGAAGACGAGGAGGCTTCTATAGAAATGGCCGGGGTTGATAAAGCGGGATCACTTGAAAGAGGAGGGACAAAGGCACGACGAACATGAGATTTGCTATTCAATCCATCATCACCATCATTGTCTATGTAAAAGGAGGATGACGAGGCCATTGGAAGATCTGTCTTGCTGTTTCTTCGCCTTCCAAAAATTAAAAATAGGCCTATGCCTATAAAAAGAGGAATGAGAACAAGGCACACACACACACACACACAAACACTTTTTTTATGTCCCCCACCATTTTTTCTTTTCCTTACCAATAAGAACAAGGCCGCACAATCCCCCCACCAAAGCTCCAACTAATACTGCAGTATCGTTTGGAGCAAAAGAAGTGGATGATGGTGGTGTAGATTCGTTTGAATGACCCGGCGACGTTGTTGATGATGATGATGGTATGATGGTGGTTGTTGATGATGAGTAGGAATAGGAGGTGGCCGTTTGTGTTACAACATAGTCGGATGTCAATGTCAAGATGTATAATTTGTGCAGTTGTTGCAAAGCCTCAGGATCTTTATCATTGCTATTGACAGCCTTCCTTGATGACGATGATGATACTAATCTGGGTGCATCACTTTGAGAATCATTGATGAGTGTTTTCGTTTGTAAATGCTGTCCAAAACAGAAGAAGAATGGCGTCAAGTCAAATATAGTAAAAATAACAAGTGGTGCTATATATAGAGATCGTATCTAAAAGTAAATCCATGGTCATTGAGAAAGAAAAAAAAAATGAATAAAAAGAAACACTATATAATTTTTTCTCTCTTTTCAAGACAACTTGTGTAAATTTTTCGTCCTTACCTTGTACAATGGTTGATTCATACGGAATGAATTGGGTCCTGACAAAAGTAAGTAGGAGTCGAGTTTTATCTAGATACAAAAAGAGCAGATGATTCCATTAGTATGATATCATATATATACTGTAATACTGTTTTTAATTTGATACTAGTTCTTACATTCTTCAATATACAAGTATTATATCCATATGCCAGAAAGACACACACACAATAAAAAAGAGGAAAAGAAAGCAAACAAGCATTCAAATTGATTTGATGGACCCTTTTTTTATATACATTTTCAGTCTCCGCCAATGCGCTTCTTTGGGGGAGAGGAGCATGGCTCCTCCAATCCCGCGATTTATTTATTTCTTCCTTTTCCAAAAAAAAAAAAAAAAGAAAAAGAAATACACACTGTACCCTGATTCATGGAATATTTGTTTCAAGTAAAGAAAGAAAAAGCAAAAAGAACGCTTCTGTGCTTGATATTTGACTAAAATTTGTTTTTAATGAATAATAGGCAGACATCAATGGAGCACTCGAAAGACTAGACAGAATCGAAAATGGTCACGAACCTGCAGATCACAGGTAATTCATATGAAAAAGAGGCACCCACTTATTGTCCAATTCTAACATACATTTTTGTAACTAGATCTTCCACTGAAATCATCCTTTGCTCTTTAAAGTCGACACTTGAAAGTCTTGAAGCCGAACAAGATTCTACCACCTATCTTCAACTACCTGGAAATCAAACTGATGAACTACAAGATCCCATTGATGCTTGTCATGCCGTGCTATTTAAAGCCTGGATTGGAAGAACAGGTAACAGTCAATGAAATGGTCACTTATGATACTCCTTTAAACTAAAACTTCGCTATGTATTTCAGACGCGCTGACATCCTTCTCTGTATCTCGATACCGTCGTGGAGTCTTGCCAAACGAATACTATCAAATTATTGAAGCTCTTCAACTTACAAGTCACTTCAAAGCGTCCATATATGCATTGTCTCCAGAGGTAAAGAAAAAAAATAAAGAAAGGGAGCAGATTTTGTCTAGTTTCTTTAGATTTGTTTTACTAACTTGCTTCTTTTTCGTTTCTATCAAGGCGGCGGGGACGGCCATGCAAGAACTTTTACCCCATATACAAACTTGCCGACTTTATGACTACTTGTCTTCCTATTTGCGTGTGGTTCAAAGTCTCAGCACCGAAGTGTCAATTTTTACTGCCATCGAGTGCCTATGCGAAATTCTTTGCCATCATACTGGTAAGACACAACACGTGAGAGGGAGGAAGTTCCTTTTTATCTAAACCGCTAATCCGATTTTTACTTTAAACTTTTGAATTTGGTAGACACACAATCGATACAACAACTACTATCAACTCTGTCTTCCATCTATGCGTCGGGCATTGAATTATCGCCACACCATTGCTATACCTATCATCGCCTTGTCGTACTTTTATACTCAACTTCACAGGACATCATCAAGAAAGACTTACAATACTCTTGGAATAGGCTGTTGAAATTGATGGATGGAAAATACTGTGCATTCCCGGCGGAAATGACAATACCTCCTCTTAGCGGCACCGGACCAGATAACAAGACGGCTAATCGAGATATTCTTATCAATAAGGATGCCATTGAGCTTTGGTAAGTTTTGTTTATTTGATATACAGGAACACACACACACACACACACACATAAATATTTGTTTACTGACATTCTACTTTTTTATTTGATATGGAAGCAATAGTGCTGATCCGAACATAGTCGAATTATGGAATAGCTCCTTAGCAACAACACCGCAGCGACGACATGAGTATGCATTCGACTTGATATGTATGGGAATATGGAAAAATGCAGTACCCAGTCGAGACATGATGACGACAATGACCGTCTCTGGCTACCAACAACCAATGACGCCCGATCGATCTGAAGCCAACCCGCCTCCGTTTTTTGTAAAATGGTCTTCTGCCTGTGATGTTCTTTCAACCCATTTACTCTCTATAGAAAACAAGGTGGAAATGGGTTCTCGTCTCTATTCTTGTATGACATCTTGCCTGGAAACACTAACAAATTTATCGGGGTCATGGAAATCAATCATGAAGGCTATGACTCAATTCGCGGATATTTGGGTTAGGTAAGCCATATCTCAAAAATGAAACCAGTCTATTGATTGACAATGTGCTTTTTTTTCTTCTGTAGAATTCTACCCAACAATGAATGCTTAATGGCTTTTGCTGATCTGATCGTTTTAGCTGGAACTTGGACGTATTTATATCAGTTTGTCATCAATATCATCAATTATCCTTGCGAAGAAAGGTATCCTGAAATCGTCACCAAGGCAGAAAAGGTAATCAACCAATCCCCATCACCTTCACAATAACTATAGAATATATATAGACACATCCTCACAACCCCTATTTTGTTTGGTAGCTCGCTCTCTGTGCATTAGTCCGTATGGTGATCGAACAACTGGAAACAAATGTCTTGTTGGAACTCATTTATGACACATATAGTGATAGGTAAAACATCCACTTATATTAAAAAATGCAGAACAGGGCACTGATCTTCTATTTCATGCATTTAGATCTTTACCAGCCGACAACATTACAATCAAACATGATCTATTCGACGATATGGCTACCCTGCAAAAATGCTGTAATCAATTTGTCCATACTGAACAAGAGGATGGGAAGTCATACGGTGGCTCTGGTGAACAAAATCAAGAGGAATCAAATATACTTCATCAACTGGCAATGGTAACTCAAAAAAAGAAAAGGAAAAAAAAACGCCTCCCCTGCTCATCTGTATGTATTATTATCATATTAGCTTGCAGTTCTGTCCCCATATGAAACTGTTTCAACATTGGTCCACCAAGGCATTGAAAACAAAGGGCAGCATGATCTAGTGGTATCTATTCTTAGGCAATTGGGTGATCTGTGTATGCTACGAAGATTTCCTGAGGACAATACATTATTTGCGCACGTCCTTGACTTTATACTATCAAACCATTGGCATTACCCTGGGTTAGACATACTAGCTCCGTTGCTCCTTTCTTGTTGGAAAAATGTAAGTGGATTGACGTGGATAATCTCTATGAAAAAAAAAAAAGCTATTTTTACTAACCGTTTTTATTTATTCGAAAGACTCAAAATCCATCGACATCAATATTATTGGATTCCTATGCCTCCATAGCCTGCAGCACTAGCAACAACCAAATCATCATTCACCCAAAAGAGCTACTCGACGATTACTTATTACCGGCTTTACAACAATATGAAGATCTTGCGCTCGTGAATGATATACTGGCCCTTCTTTATGCACTGACTGAAGACACATCATCCGCTTCCGAAAAATGGAGACAACAATTGGATCAGCATGTTTCTCATATCCCGATCTTATTAGACATGGATGTGGATATTCTGATGAAGGCTCTGGCTCACGTCATGGATGACCGATACAATATAGACGACAGTACGCCGCAAGATGCACAGACAAGTGGTACATCCGGTTTATCGATTGCTCTTGATCTTGGTCGCAAGCTGACAATGACGATTCAGCACGTATTTACACTATTTAAGAATACACCCGAACTCCTGGCTGATACCAAGTTGAAATTATTGCGATTTTACGATGACATGGATGATTTTGGTAATATGCAAATTATGACCTTGACCTTTTTTTTTTTTTCTCACCTCATTTATATACCCTACTTTTTTTTTCTTCTTCTTTAGACTGGCAGACTCGATTGTTTTGGCAAGAAGGATACAGACATATGATCGACAATGAAAAGTCACCTCTTTATGTACCTCGTGCTATTTTTACTCTCCTGCAAACCATCACTGATTCATCTATCGGAGAAAATGGGAATTCTATATGGCTGCCTATCGACGATCAAGGAACCAATACGATTTCGGATAGTGATCAACAATGGACAATGATACTTGGTGGTTGCCGATCATCTATGCTTTTCACGGATGAACTATTCAACGTAAGTGCATACAAATGATGTCAGTCCTTTGGACAGAAATATATGTATATATATAAATGACTGACTCACATCCTCATCATTCTTCTCCTCGTCCTCGAATATAGCATGCCAACACTAGGATTTATGACACAGGTTCTTTTTGGAAACATCCTTATGAATCCTTCGCATTTCATGAACAACTGGCTCGAAACCTCCATCCTTTCTTCACCACCGCTGCCTATTACGAATACAAATTACTCCTGATTCATTTCCTTGGTCGACTTTACGATTTACATGGAAACGATGATGTGCTGCGACTCTATCAATACGATGATCCGAATACTGCCCATCTTGTGAAACTCCTGACCACTGAACGTAAGATAAATAAACATACATGAAAAACAAAAAATTAAATGATCCAATGCTGTTTTTTTTCATGGTATTATAGACAGTCGGATCTTCTTTATGGCCTTACATAGCCTCCTTCTCTTGAAAATTCCGTATACCATCAATGCAGCCGCTCATGGGAAAGAGATAACACTGGAAGATGGGGAGTTATATTATGTATCTGGGATTGTGCAGACAGTTCAGGTAAGTCAAAGTGTCGTTTTTCTTTATTATTTGAACACGTGTTGAATCTGTGAATATTAATTATAATTATTATTACATATAATAGACTATGGCAAATTGGCAACGCCTTGGGATGGACACTTCTACTCAAAGCCTGACACGCAAGCATATATCAAATATGGCTCTTTCTCCAGCAAATGCAATAGAACCAACAATCTCAACA